>DWLS01004379.1:0-14072 GCA_018246255.1 Pachliopta kotzebuea | reverse complement strand
AGCCTCCGTGTCCGGTTAGAGCCTGAACAATTAGCGGATTCAACCTCATACCTTTTAACAGTGCATATGCTTTGTCGAGATTGGGAAGAAATGCTTTTGTTACTGCCGCTGTATTGCTTTGTGTGTATCTATCACTTCAAATGTTACGAGTTTGTAATCTAAGTGTGTGTTTTATGTAAGCAATGGGACATTGATCATAGTCAGGTGTTATGGTAATAACTTAGCGAAACATCCGTAATAAATTGTTAACACAAGCTGTACAAATTGATTAAGGACTTCGATAAACAATATACTATTAGTAGGTCTATTAATGTGTTTTATTTAATAGTCACATATTTTTACCACTTTAGAGATAACAAGCTTTAATTTTACAATATGAGGGGTAATATATAGAAGAAATAAATATATAAAGGTTTACTTACGAGTTATATCTTTTAATTTATCATAATGCAACGCAAAGGCGCGCGATGTCAAGAAAAATATGACAAGGTTACTTAAAAGGATAACGGCGACAGGACCGTAAAAATACGGCAAAGCCGCTTCATCCGCTGTGAAAAGAGAATGAAATATTAGCAATAATCCGATTTGGAGTTCCCTTCACATATCTACATACGTAATAAGAAAGAAATGGGCTTACTTTTGAACCAGCAGCCTTTTACACCGAAATTGGGCTTAAGATAAGTGCTAGGCACGGCCGGAGATAAATCCATAGTTACTGTAACTATCAACAATATCACTGGTAGGAGCACTGCGTAGACGCAGTACCAAGCGAACCTGCGTCTCATACTTCTTCTACTCACTGACGCATTTATATACCGTCTAAAATAAATAGTTGTTAAAAAAAAAATCATTAAATTTACGTAGTGTTAAGTAACAATGATACCAAAGATTAGTGCTACAGCAACTGTTATGAACTCTGATTTATAGCATGTGAGTGGACACTAATCAGACGAGTCGAGAAGAACCTCAAGCTCTGAAAAGTTACGAACTTTCGGATTCTATCATAAAGCGCGAAAGTCCATTGTCCTTAGAATTGAACTATCTACGAACTATCAAATTTTTAAGTGGATGCCATTCAACTAGATATACAGACGGACCAATTATAATACATAAACTAATCTTTTGTTTGATGCTTGTATTTACTTGATCTTAGTCTTGTCATATAAACCCAGTCAAGACAAATATCAAGGAATTGTAATTCTATTGTAAAAAAATATTTTAAAATAAGCTTATTGTTAAGCACGTAACAACATATAAAGAGCAAATAAAATACTTACCTAACATTTAAAAATGTGTCGAAACACATTACATTCAACCAAAAGAAACACGACACGAACGACAACTGTATCGAATATGCTGGAAAAGTAATAAAGACTTTAGAACATCTTCTATATATACAATTACAGATATCATTCACTAAAAAAACCCTTCATGAGGTGAAATATAGAATTATTAATTACAGTAATAATATAACTATATCTACAATGATCACATTGTAAACTTAATTTAACATAGTGTTTATAATAAAGATAAAGTGTGTCTTTTCAGAATAATCTGGCTCTTGGCTTTTGGCTTAAGTAGATAGTCGTTATACAGCAACCCTGTTTCAGCTTACAGCTCCGAATTATAAAATTAGTGGGTTTGAAAATATTTTGCCTAAACTCGACCAAATGTGCGACATCCGTGTCATAAGACAAGGGTTTAGCCTATTTATATTAAATATTATAATTTTTTTCATATATTAAAAAAATATTCATTCTATCCTACAAAATACATATTAATTACAATTATACAGATTTAGCAACAATTATATGTGTTGTATAATATGTAAAATGTTCTAGTACATAGTTAATATAAATAATCACTTTTTGACTGAGTTTTAAATATAGACTATGTTTTTGTTTTTGGGAAAAAAAGTCTAAAAAACTTGTCATCATACTTTTAAATTTTTGTTGCACTTCAGAGTTTTTTTTGGACCATGTAATTATTGAAACTAAATCTAATCGTTTCTAGATTCAGATAAATATCATTTATTTCAATATATGCTTAGGTACATATATTATTCAAATGTTATATTTAGTTATGCGTATTATTACTGAACTATAATTTTAATTAACATCCATATCCTTCAACGGACGGAAAACGAAATAAATTATTTATCGTGACTCAAATATAATGTAACAGTAAAATTTGAGGTAAATCCTGTTTGAGAAATCAAAGTGATAAAACAAATTTTTTTAACAGTTCACTAAGTGCTCCCACTGTTGGGAATCGGGACCTATTGTTATAGAAAGAGAGTCAAAGCCTGACGCATGCAATATGTTGATGATAGCTGTTGTATTTATGAACATATTCCTACGCCTTTTTTTTTTCAACGGTTTTAAAGTATACGACTCCTTAGTATATTTATAAATAAACATACATACATAAACAAGGTGATTAATACATACCCATTATTGTACAAACTGTAGCAGGGAACGCACGGCCAGCGAGTTGCGTTGCTGCCAAGCACGAGAACGCTATGGCCAAGCATATAGTATGGCATGCCAAGGCTTTTCCATGTGTGTCTCTTAGTTCCTTTATTAAAGTATATATACAAGCAGTTGCTAAGAGGAACGGAACTGAAATTATTAATGCTGTAAAAAAACAATACCATTCAGAATCAACTCCAACAGTATCCATCCAATTATTACTTGAGCTCATTGAAAGCGGATTATCATTTTGATAAGTGGGTCAGACAAATATAATTGGGTTTGTATAATAGCCCCCACAGATACAGATCAAAAGGTAGTATTTCATCAGGACAACGTCAGCGATTGCTGTCATTAAAGAATTTGTCTCATTTACCTCAATAAATAATAATTAGTACTATCTACCAATTAGCCAACCAGGTATCTGTTTCCTATGCATAATATTATTAACAATTTATTTATTTTTTAATAATTGAAATAAATTAACAATTTGCATAGCATTAACATTTATTAAATGTAATAATTAATTAGATTTTGTACTTAAATTTGTTCTCGAAAAATTCCTAACACTCTTAATGCACAAACGTGTTTCTATATTATGCGTAAGTAAGCTTTATAGAAGAGGTTAAGATGTTATAAGTAACTGTGATAAAGTTACAATTTATTTTACAATATTATACAGTTCGTAAAGCAAAATTAGAAGAGCTTCGGTCGCAGCTAAAACTTACAAGACACAACCCTCTTCCCTAACCCCTCACAGACTTATACACAGCACATCTATCATCAGTCTTCGCCAAACTCTACGACACCCATGGGAAGAGAACAGGTGATGGATTTAAAGTTCCCATTCGCAAGTTATAAAACTAAATTACCTGTAACATAAATTATGAGAGAGGCAGAAGTCTTCGCTTCGTCGACAACGGGACGAAAACAAACTAATGGAAGTGTAACGCCCGCTGGATTTGTTTCGTTCCAAAATGTTTCCATGCAGTAATCTCTTGTCCCGAGTAAATGGGGCTCGCTGAACGGGACGAAAAGGGAACCATTTACTAACAAATAGAACTCATCCCCACTGATTTTCTCTGGGTCTAATTTATACCTGAAAAGGATCAAAATTTTAAATAAACCCGTAAATAAAATACCCCGCCGAAATCTGAGTCATACATAATATGCAATTTCGTGGCTTAACTCCGTATTCCCCCAAGTATTGAATATTTGTTGGGGGTTTTTCGTAGCCGCCTAGCTCTAGCTACCACGCTTTTATTGTAAATTCGCCACCATACCATCATCGGTATTTTCCGGATCTCTACAAATAATAGGGACTGTATTCCAAGCGAACAAACCGCGCCATCAAAATAGGAAGGTTACTCGAAGGGGCCAATGTTATAATGTTCTCAATATTTATGAATATTCGTAATATTTGAACAGAATTGTTTTAATATTTTACCAGGAACATTAAGTAAAAACATATTAATGGTAATCCGATTAACTATGTTAAGAAGCTGCCTATCGCCGCCTACGCAAATGTTAAAACCTTATAGCTTTTAATAAAGATAATAAGAATTACATAAAGATAATAAACAAATAAGAGTAGTATTATAAGTAACAAACAAAAATTCCAGTTGAATTTAATTTTTTTTTAATGAAATACGTCATTCAATTTTCGTTTTCGAAATTAAAACTTACGAGTTTGAAAAAGACAATAAAAGAAACGCCCTAATCTTATCTATAGTTCTTGTTCAAAATTTTCGCACGCCTGCATTGTTTTAACATTACTATAAAGCAGTAAAAAGTTTTATTCAAGACAATACAGAGTATTAATTATAAATTTCTAGGTAAACTAAAACATGGAAAGCACTGAAGTTGACAGTTGCGTCTCATAAGCAACTTAGTAGTTGAGTTGTTGTGATGATTCTTGTCTAAATGTTGCTTAAAAGGTGGTCTACCTTGTAAATTCAAAATTGACTCACCTATCATATAAGCATGGATTGCCGACTATCGTTTCGAATACATTGCTGTCATAGCTCCATATGTGAGTGTCGTTCGCTTTGTGGAAAATCGGCTGAAACGTGAGGCTCGAGCGGGTGCACACTGTTCTCGCCACACCGTTCTCCAATGACACAGTAAGGTTCTGGCCACTGGGGCAACATTTTGGCGCAACCGGCAACTGCTTTTTCACTTCCTCGTCCTGTTAAACAAAAAACAATTTTAATAATCGATAGTAAATTTCCGACATGCCTTCTACTTCTGGCACTTTAGCCTGTCTATTAAAGAAGATTGGCCTTTAGATTTGAGATTTTGTGCTTATCTTGAGCCATATGAAACACGTGCTTTACATTCGTACTACCCATCCAAGTAGAAGAAGAAGAAAAAAGACGAAGGCAAAGTAACTTTTGCCTTCGTCTTTTACCGTCGTAATAGTTAAAACAGATGATACCTAACATACCGGAACACATATCCAAAATATTCAACTTTTCGCTTTTACGGCCTGCAATAATATCTTGTTCTGATTGTCACTGCCACGTACCATATATAAAATATTAAAGCAATGAATAGTATTAAAGATCCTAATACTACAACAAATTAGTAACGAGACTTGTCATTCAAATGCAAAAACAAACAGGAAAAAGTAAGAAATTATCATTTTTGTGTTTGAATTCAATTCTAACAACTACAGATTGCTTTATAAAAAATTGTGTTATTACCAATACATAAAATTCTTCTCTAAATGCGCAAACAAAGTTAAATACATAAAATATTATTTATTTAACCTACACACATTTACAAAAAAATATTCAGATGTTTTAACGAGCTTCTAGTTAACAATGACCAAGAACATTTTTTTTTTGTGCAATAAACTATTCAAGAAACGTATGAGGTTAAATCAAAGTTATAAAATAATTTGACGAAGGTTAATTGAGTCAAGGTCTAAACAATGAAATAGCTCACGTAAAGGTCTCACTAATATGAATGGACAAAAGTTTTATCACGGTCATATCAATTTTACCCAATTCTTACATTATATCCAAATATATTTGACAAAGTAAGAATTTAAATTTATCATTAAGAAGTGTGTCCTAAATAAGTCTAGCAGACTGATAGCATTTGTGATGTTACTGTTGCACAAAAACACAGGCCACCTGTAATAATAAATGAATAATATAAAATAATACTATATTATTCGTTGCTGTGTTAATAATATCATAATATCGCGACATCATGGCTATATTAAAGCATCAGATTAAACAGACTTAGGGAACTCAAAAATCCATTCCTTATATGTTTGAAACAAAAATGTTTTTGAACACTATACAAAACGAAACTTAAAAAAAAATTCTTAAGTCCATAAATAAAACTTTAAATGGTTGCACAATATCATAAATAGGTACTTCAAGATAGAAATTTAATTTACTAAATGGCTAAAATATATAAAATGTTGTTTAAATGAAATTACTTAAATTGACTTTATTTAGTAAAAAAAATTAAAATGCCATTTACTATGCATGGCGGCGTATAAATAACAAAGATATTTTATGTTCCCCGATGAACAGTTAAACATGAAATTTCTTGCTATAACGTTATAACGAGTGGTTATCGCAACGATAAAATAAAATAAAAATGCTATAACACCGACCTCGAAATGTTTATTTCAATATAAAAATAACAAGTTTTGACTTATCTAACATTAAATGAATATTGACACAGATATTAGATTTATACTAAATAAAAATACGTAATGTTTATTGCCTGACTGTAATATGTGATCTATTTATTTGATTCGTATTAATATTTATACAATACTTATAAAAAATGTCGACCTAAAATTTTTTGTATGTTTGATCAGTATAATCTCCGAAACGGCTGGACCAAGTTTGACTGGACTTTGGCGGTTAACTAAAGAAATAAGTCTTAAACTCTTAAATTTGAGAGGAAACTAATCGAGAGTAAATAATATCACGATAATGTGTTTCAATATGTACGCTTCAAGTTTGTGTTAAAGAAATAAACGGACAATACGTCTGTAGGGGTCAACTATATGTATGTGTATCGAAGTTACAACATTAGAGTTGTATCAACTATACACAAGTCGCATGTCTCAAGGTCATGTAAATATAATGGTGCCCGTAAAAGATTACGATCACGATGATTATCAAATGATTTCAAATGAATGACTTCACGTTTTGATAGCATTACCAATCGTACAACTATAAATTTTACTTAATAAACTGCCCCCTTTGTTCCATAAGGAATAATCTCCTCTTAACGGTAATTAAAACCTTTAACAAAGTAATAATTTTAAAAACCAATCAATACTGTTACAATATTAAAACAAATTAATGTAATTCTTTATTTAATCTTGAACGGACGACGACGGTTAGTTATTTAGAATGGAATTTCAAAAATGTATTCTGAAGCTTTAGCACTAAAAACGACACGAATAAAATTCTTGAATATTATTAATTAAATTTCTAAAACCGACAACATTCTTGACTAAAAGGAATGACTACGTCGCGACGTAAATATTTTCTTGACGTGAAAATTTTCTTAGTTACTTATGAGAATCCGAAATTCCATTTTGAATACTTTCAAACTAATTTTTGAATTAATATTTACAATTACGCAAAGCCTTATTTCTAAGATGTTCCCGGAAGGGTATTTTTGTTGGTTTTTTTTAATTTTTATATAAATGATGGTTAGTTCTTCTACCTGTCCAACCTTTCCTTCACAGAGTTATAGCTTCGTTATTTATCATTGTGAACCACTATTATATGAAAAGAAAAAAATATGTATTTAATAAGTGAAATTGAACCGGGCTGCCGTTGTACTGCTATTAAGAAATTATTTTATTTGTATTACATATAATTAGTTTATTTTATTATTAGTAGCGCAAAACAATAATTTTACGAATGTACTCTTCTATGAAATCTAATTACGTTCAATCAGCAATTATTCCCCAAATTTATAGACAGAAAATATTTACACACAGCTCCTTTCCCTTTTTTTTTGTAGGTTTTGCCATCGTCAAAAAAAAGCTAACAAACGCATAAATGGAAAATTATTTTTTAGTAAATTTAAAAATATATTTAGGTAGACATAAATTCTGGAGTGAACAACAGGCTGATATAATAATGAAACACTATGAATTAATTGAAAAACTAGTAACAACAAAAATTTTTAAAGAAATTTATCAGACGTTAAAGGGCGATATATTTTGAGATGGTAAAGCTCACTAGACAAAGACCCTCATTCTGTAGAAGTATTTGTTACGAAAACTGTCTGGAGGTTATAAAATTGGATAAAAATAATGCAAATAAACATACTTCAAAATTTATGCGTATTATCTCAAAATTTTTAGTATTAAAAGATCAAAATGTATTAAATGGACTATTAAAATAATGGATGTATATATAAATATATGTATCCTCCTTTCGTGTACGTGTGCCGCCGGTCACATTGGCGGGGCCGCCGTCTAGAGATAGGAAACTAAATATTTACACAGTCCGTTGTTATCTAAATAGTTACATTTACAATTTATTTACTACTTACTCCTTTGTTTACATCCGCCGATACAACGTCCTTACACAACAGGATCACAACATAAAAACAAGTAACTGTTAAAAATAAATAATAATCTCTGCATATGATTAATGACATAAATCGTTTATACATCGCACATAAACCTCGATTCAGAAAAACTAATACATGGATAAGTATTAACATAATCTTGATTACTTTACGTTTATTACAAAATATTGAACCAAGTAACCACTTATGTTACAACTCTAGGTTCCCTAGTTCGATTCCGGATCCGCCAACTAAGTACGCATTTTATGAACGACTATTTACTAACATCCCTGGTTCGTTACTATACGCAATGCCGTACTGCCCATACAACAGCATCACATTCTTCTAATAGTTATATATATAAAAAAGTGTATACTGGGAATCATGTCATTTTTTTTCACCGACGTTACTGGCAAGATGTTACCTAATGGTAAGTAATACACGGGTCCAACATGTCGATAATAAGAATGATGTACACAACACCATGTTGTGATCGTTGCCTTGAGGCATAAGATGTCTCGTTACCCTAGTAATTTCTCTCGCTACAACGCACTTCGAACCGGAACAGAGTAACCTTTGCACGTTACTGTTTGTCGGCTACAATAGTAGTTGCGGTGGTAACTGCCTAGACTATTTCCCCCAAAAATTCCTGCCACTACAAATCTAGTAACGCGTTACTGTACTCGGCTTTACAATGACTTAAAAAATTCAACATCAGATAATTAAGATCAATTTTTGTAGCGTAGTAAAAAAACAGGCATAGAAATCATCCTTAATTTTTTATAGTCATCTTAGAGGTTATGCGTCATACGTAACTTTTTTATTGAAGTCATTTAAAAGTAATTTATTTCAATCTATTACTACATAAAAATCTTTCATTTATTTTGTTGTTTTCTTATAGTATAGACACTCTGTAATTCCTTAACATGTACACCCACAGCGGAAAGATTCACATGAAACTAGTATTTAATTCTTAGAGCGTGTTATAGGTGAGACATGACGATGCGACTCCAGTAGCCCCACTGTGACAGCAGCAGATAAGAACACCTACACATGAATACGTCAGACCTTTAAGGTGCCGTACGCACCGGAGAAGTTATTGACCTCAATTTACTCCTAATTGACTGGAAGTCCCTGCATAATTATTTTTTACATTATAACGTAAAATCAACATTGTTAATTTTTGCAATAAAACTTCTATAACAACGTTGTGATTTGAAAATTCTGAAAAACGAAAAATCGTCTATAAAAAAGACAAACATATCCAATTTAGGATTTAGCTTGCGAGGGAATGAGGTAGAATACAAGTATATAGTTTACTATAATCTTCGTCTCTTCTTTGTTTTTTCTATAACTGATCGTGGGTACTTACACTGAACAATTTTTTTTTTTATTAAAATGATGCATGTAGTTGTAATTTTAGTAAAAAGGTATTTAAAAAAAAAGTTATTTTAATAGCTGTTACTTTGTTCAGGTTATGATAAAAGGCTCAAAATTCCACTATTGGGTAGTTGAGAACACAATTTTTGGAGTGATACTTCTTAAGCTTTGTTTCATTCTTTTCTAATACAATCAATGAAATAATTGACAATCAACCAATCAATAAATTGCTCTCTCTCTCTCTCTCTCGTCTCCACCTCAACAATATATCCATCCCGTTATCTATCAAACTAAGTAGAATATAGTTTCATATCTACCGCGTGTGAACCTTCTCTCGAGTTTTTTTAAACAAAATTATTTGGGCTACTCTACATGTAACGAAAAGATAGATAATCTTAATTCCATTTGATATTAATTATCAGACATTTGTTTTGGACAGTGTTAGGTTAGTATATATATATGTATAATAAAATTAATTAAAAATTTCATACTTTATAACAACTGATTAGTCTTTCATCTGTTGGTAAGTAATACCTTAGTTTATAGCAATTAGATGTTACTTAAGGTGTTTACACATTATAAATTACGCTGAAAAGTTTCAGTATAAAGATCGTCCGATTCGTTAAGAAACTAATTTTGTTACCTAGTGTTCTTCTAAAAAGTTCACAAGATAGCATAACGTCCAAAGAGGGAGACCTACCACTACCTAATCAGATATGTAAAGGGTCCATTAAAAGTTTATGATTCATAATGCATGAGCTTTGAAAAAAATATGTGCTGTAAATCTCAAAAATAAGATGAAGTTAATGTTACTAAAATCGTCTAGCGCCCACATTTATGGTATTAATGTATCACTTGAAGATAAATTTACGTTTGGCATAATAACTGAGTAAATTAATAAAATTTGTGTGATACAGAAATATTTTTGTCTAATCAAATAGCTGGTAATTGATATATAATGAGAGTCGGCGTCATTGTTTTTAAAGATTGAAGTAAAGGTCATCTTTTTAATTTAAGTAGGTAGTGTAGCAGTATTTATAAATATTGTGTAATGTAGCAGTTTCCAAACTTTGTACATCTACATATCACCCCTTCGTGAATTATAAAAATATTGTTGATGATTTTTTTTTTGCAATTAACCTTAATCCCATAGATGTAAACCAACACGTTGTATTAATTATTGACTTTATTCAAACCAAATAATAAACGGCTGTGTTTTTGAAATGGATTAGTAGCCAGACCAGTCTACAAGCTGTGAACCTAATCAATTAGTTGCCCATGCAAAAAAAATCACGAAGAACTTTGTCTTAAAGAGGAACGCACAAGATATTTATATAGATAAAGTAACAAATTTAAATTGTAGGTCAAGTGAAATAATTTCGCTGTTTTTTATGAGCTCCAAGGTCAATGTTTACATCTGCAATTACAATCATAAAAAGCACAACATATATGTTTTCCAAAATTGTTGCTCTTTTTCCTGTTTCCTTCCCGTAATCTCTGAAGTTTATAGGCCGTAACATTCTAGAGTTATTACCCACAAACTTTATAGGGACCATAACAAGTAAGATTTTTTATGTTGTCCTTCATTGGATGTAATTGAACAAAACATAATCAAGATGGTTAGTGGATTTTTAATCATGGTATGTACTTACGAGCAGATGGGACCATACCAAAGTACGAAATTTTATACAAAATAAATTGTCTATATATATAAATTCATAATATTCATGTAGTAAAGATTTTTGATAATTTTTCGGTTTTTTCTTTTATAACCTTCAGATTACATATTTTACACAAAGAGACAGATAAACCGAGTACTATAAAACAAAATAAAAACCAAACATTTGCGGCTTGAAAAGATAACAGAAACGTTGCAATAATCGCTAATCCAAACAAAGATTTATTATCTACGGGCCCGTTCCTGGACCATAGACTGTTATCGTGTTGCCCGAGGCCCGATAAAATGCAAATAGATAGTAACAATACTCCATCGCTGCTTAAAGATATCGGGAAACAGATAACCGAATAATATAAGGTAAGTAAATACCCAACTAACAAAGTAGATGAAAGTTAGATAAATGCGGAAATAATTTATTATAAAAGCGTTCAATTTGTGCAATATTACTTGTATCTTAATAACTGAAGAGCAAACTTCTATGTTTATTACCAAGTATAAAAATGTATAATATATGTTTAATATTTAAAAATGTGCACCTTTCAAAATATCTGCGCGTACTTCAATGATAACAAAATACTTTTTTTTTACAAAAAAAAATTTCGGTGATAATAAATGAAATGCATGCCTTTGTAGGCGTTAGTTAATAAACACATAACACCCATCACCCCAATAATTTCACTAACCAAAGCGCCTTTTAAACTAACACACAGTAATATTTGTACGTTACTATTTGACTGTGGAATTGGGCACCGCTATTGGATATAAATAGGTGGTCTTCGACAACAAAGACCTACAGGTAGAATTAAGTGAAATTATTAGTTTTACGGTTTAATCCTGCTTATTAATGAAATGTTAAGATTTATAGTAATAACTTTGTGGTAAAAGCTGAAAGTTTTAAAGCGCAACAGTAAGGTCGCAAGTTTGAATACTCTAAATCATTTGTTAAAACTTATGCTAAATTCGCCAAAGCAAGCCTTTACGAAACCGTATTTCGTTATGATTTTGGTCTTCACGCTTTTACCTACTTAAAGTATATTTGAGTACTAACTCTAACATTTAAACTCGCAAGATTTGTTCATAAATTTGTATACAAAAAGTTTAATTTCAAAACATAGTTTTATTTATAATCAATGTACAATGTTAATATGATAATTTAAATTAAATACTAGTTATAATTAAAAGTTATTAAAACAACGTAGGATGTGGCCATGGGTCTCTCACTTCCGTATTAAATAAGCATTCAAACTTGAAGCAACCTTCGTGTAATGTTCAGTACTTTATTATACACCGCCGACCGCAAATTAAACATCGATTGTTTATAAATGAGCGAATGATTTTAAGTTTATTATTATAGACTTATGAAACATCGCACGGTTTCCTTTTAGATCATACATACTTTTTTTTATCCGACGAATAACTAGAAGATTCATCTATCCGTAAACGATACTCCTGCTTTCAACAAAGAGATCTAAGATGGTAAAACGTGCTCGAGATTTTGACAATAACAGTAATTTTAGGGAGTAGCCTGGTAATTTAAAAACCACTTTTCTCGTATAGCGTGGACTTGGAAGAAAAGTATCCATATCACAGTCTAAATTCTGCCAAAATACAAATTAAAAATGAATTTATTTTGCTTCCTCCTTATATGTATCCTCCTCAAATTTAGTCCACAAGCAACTTCAACTTAACATGCCACGGTGACTTCACGAGCTTATCTCAAACGTTCATCATCTGGTTCAAAAAAATAACGAGATGCACTGGCGACCTGTAGACATCCGCTTCTCATTGTTGTTGTCGTCACATTAAATAATGATTTATTCATGACCGTGTAAACGATCACGTATGTATGACATCAACATCCACATACTGTATGAAAACAATATTCATCCAATGCGAAATGTTTGAACAGATAAAAAAACGTTTCCTATTATTGGCTATTAAGGTAATTGTACTTTTATATTATCTTGTAGATCGTCTGGACATTATCTAATTTTAACAGCAATACCTATTCGGATCTTTTGTAATCAAACCCTTTTCTATTATTTACGTATCAACTATTTATATTCGTTTGATGAGCTTTTACTTTACCAGTGGTAAGTCCCTGTTGCTGCGGCCTTTTAGTTAAGTACTGGCGCAGCGCCTATTTCTACCGCTAAATAATAGTGTACAAACATTACTGTCTTCCGGTTTGATGGGTGCTGTAAGCTAGTAAAATAACCAGGATAACAAGACTTAGCACCTAATGTCTCCAGGCGACGACCGCATAATGGTACAGTGTATATCATCTCAACCAGTGCCACATTGTTATAGGCAAGTGCTATCGTTTACCATATGGTAAATTCCTTACTCGCCTCGTCGCCTCGCCAAATGAAAAAAAAATCTGTCCATCGAAAAGTGCCTCATGTAATCTAAGATATCCCATTGCCAATTGATCCAGTATTTTTGCCGCAACTACATTGCAATTATTATTTAATAAATCATTATTTTAGCCTTATCTTCACGTAAGGTGAGTTAGTAATAACTTTACCCTTTGCACTATACACTTTACTCTTAATTGTTCCTAATGAGGAGGATAGTATTAAATAAAGCGTCATTCTCTTCAGTACAGATATTCTGATATCCGCTTCAATTATAACTATCCACTGTTATTGTTACAAGATTCAACTAATATAACTTTAACTGTTTCACTGCTAGTCAAAAACCTCTCCTTCCAAAAGCGTATAGGTTTTACTAAAGCACTTATTTCTGTGTGCACAAATGTTTTAACTTTTCTGCAATCAGATTTGGACTGTGCAATAGGAAAAGTAACAAAAACTTTATGTATGTTATGTCTTATTTATCTTAATCATATTTGTACACACATAATTTGATAAGTTATTGTAATAACGACTGGTGGGGTGGAAGCTTCCTTCTGTCACTTATAACAATATTCAAATTCCGTACACCAATACTGCTAAAAACTTAGGAGTTATCTTTGA
>DWLS01004378.1:0-14073 GCA_018246255.1 Pachliopta kotzebuea | reverse complement strand
AGGGTAGTGTTTCACCGGTCGATCCTGCCCACCTACGTGCTACAGTGAACTGCAGACTTAGATCTACTACCTTAAATACCTGTAACTATTTCACATCAATATTATAAAATAATATGTAAGTATACATATAATAAGATGTTTCATAAAGGCAAGTATAATGATATTTTTAGAGAATCGTAATACACAATATATCAGGATTAATAGAAAAATTCTTACTTGATTCATTAAAAACATTGAATGCATTATTATCTATAAATCCCATAATGCCGACAAAGAAAATATTAATTAGAAGAACTGAGCTTTACATTATCCATTATTTTTACTTCACGTTAGAAATATTATTTCATTAAAGCCAAGAAAGATATTCATAAACGGCAGAGTGAGCAGTGTTGTTGTGAGAGCAGTGTTTTATTTAGCTAACCTATCATTATTAAAGAAAGATTCTAAAAATCTGAACATGAGAATATATGAAAACATTGTAAATTGAGAAAGGACTTAAAAGAAGTAAATAGTGTTTATATCAGTGACAGCTTTTTCAAATAACATTTGAAATGTGTTATACTTAAGGTTGTCTCGATAACTGAGGTAAGTCGTTACTACTTTGTTAATCTACAAACTTGTCAGATTAAACGTTTTTCATTATAACTTAAAAATATTTTATAGGGTAACTTTGCAACATTTGCTTTTGTAAAACATACTTAATGCAATATTTTATTTAAGAAGCCTTCAAAACTTCATATAAATAATTATGTAGAAACTTAATATTTTGTCAGTTTTTTTCAATAAAGGCCTCCAAAGGTCTCCCCACGTCTTCCTTATTGGCTTTCTGCATCTATTCAGATATAACAACTTCCTTTATATCGGCTACTCTTTCTCCCTCTGGTCCATTTGGTAGCACTTGTGTAATTCCGTATTCTTTTCCGTTATTTTTTCTTAGTTTCACTTAGTAAATGTTTTTAAAGTAATTGAACGTCTTAAAATTTTGTTACATACATACACATTTAAATTTTTCCAATTTAAATCGGTGGTCTCCCCTTCTAAAACCTAATTTTCGAACCCCCTTAATAGCAAATTTCTTATTGCTTGTTCTCTTTAGGCCATTCTTTGTTCAATAACGTAATGTTGATTGATTATATAAAAAGATATATTATTGTATATTTATCTTACTTTTTCTTAACATTTGTATTTTATTGAAATAAATTTAGGAAAAGAAAATTGAAAAGAATCTCTATTAAATATCCGCTTGATAACTCAGTACTAAAATGTTAAGGTTATCAAATTACTTCAGACGGGGCCAGGAAGACGCTCTCAGTGCCCTATTAATTCAATTTTATAGATGTTAGAAGCTAGTCTTGTATCAAAGTGCTTTGATACTATATTAATTGCGTCAAAATTTACATGGTTAATTTTCTATTAGTTAACAACATTATACGAACTACTCATGTTTTATTTAGTATTAAAAACTTACAACCTTCGCCTGTTCGATGCGAAACTTATCCATCAAGATTTTGATAACAGAACACAAGAAGAAATTTAAGAAAGCTGCTTACAGATCAAGAGTATTATCGAACATAAGTTGTTTAACAAAATAAACGTTAAATGAAATTGAAGGCATTTTGAGTCCAAATTATAGTTCTAATGCGTTGAAGAGGATTAATCAATCTGCAATTTCTCACAATTAAAGTATAATAGTAAATAGCATATTTCCTCTATTGTACGCGTGTTTGATGTAAAATGTTATAAAATTAAAGAATATGTTACTTTACTTCCAATAACCAACGAAGGTATTTCTTAGCAAGTAAACATAGTTTTCACTCTTTTTCCCTTTTCTTTTAACAGCCGGCTAGAAATCTTTTCAATTTTAAAAGGGACATAATTAAATTGAGCGTGCATCCGAGATGCCGGACGAGGAAATTGAAACTTCGGTTGGCAATCTCATCAGGAAAGTATTTTTATCAAGAATATTAAACCATTTTCTTTGCTCTCAACAAACTTAACAGTTACTTAACAAAAAAATTCTTAAGAATATCGGATATTGAAAGATCTTTTAATAAACGTTATTATAATATCACAACGCAAATTCCTTTTCATAAAAACGTGATAAAGTTATCACAATCACATTTAATTCAAGTTTAAATTTTTGGTTAGAAACTTATTGTACGTGTATTTACTAGGTACTTAGACCTAGACAGATATCGCGTTGTAATAGTGCTCCAAATCAATCGTAATCTTTATTGTTCTTATTACTATTCGGATATATTTTTTTTCGACGAGACGACGTGACGAACATGATATTCACCAGTTGGTATTTGATAGGCTTACCCATATCAACGTGAACTAGTTAAGATAGTATATACAACACCACATTGCGCTCGTTTCGCCTTTAAAATAACGTTGACAAGTCTTGCTACAGCAATCATTTCACTGACTTACAACGCTCTTCGAACCGGAGTACAATAATGTTACCACACTACTGTTGAGCGGCAGAAACAGGAGCTCCGGTGGCATCCTCCTAGACGGTCTCCAGCAACAGGGACCTACCTACCACTAGTAAAGTTATACGTAAATTAATTTCATCTTTATTAACTGAAGGGCGGTGAAATTGTAACATATGAGAGAAATAAATCAGTAACATCGGTGCTTTCTGGCTACACGGCTCGCAGTACCATTTATTACGACTACACGGAGCACTGAAAGCTTCATGTGCTACTGACCAAATGACTTTACATTTAGTCATTATTTGCAATTTCATTATTGCTGAATCGTTTCGTTATGTATTGGTGGAAGGCCGAGTAACACTAATGAAAACCATTATCGATAAATACAGTACACATTAAGTTTATAATGATGTCAAATAATATTTAACCCCTGAAGGCATGTGATTGCTTTTGAAACCGTTAAAAATAATATTATTAAATTCATAGACATTATATTTAGATATCCCATACATGTACACATAAAACAAACTTAATTGTATACAATAAACTAAAACAAACCATGTATTTCGCGCGGCTATAAACCCAAAAAAATTATGTTATATCAGGATAACGAGACTGCTATATTATGATGTTAGTACCAGCATATAAGTACCAGGTTTCCTACAGAAGATTACTTTAGTGTCGATTCACCAAAAAATTCGTGCCTTTTGTGTAAAAATGTGACAATTGAAAATATATATATTGCACAAACTTTAACATTGGCAATACATTAACGTAAGCTTCGGTATGTTTTCAAAAGATGTGTACTTAGCAATTTTTTCTCAGTAACATTTTGAGCGCTGTAAAACGGAAAACGAGTAGACGATACATTACCTGGACATGTGCTTGTCTACAGTGGTGAACAAAACTTAACGACTAACGTTACGGACGTAAACGTTAAAAAGACTTAGTATTTATTTTTCAATGTCACAAGATCTTAGTTTCAGTTTTACAAATTTGTTGAAGAAGACGTTTCTCTTATGTGTTGTTTTCTGTTCTGTTGTAATCTCTTTACCGCTAACGCTGCGGAGGAAATGATTCCTCACTAACGGTGTGCCATTCATAGGATGTTACGATATGAATTTAAACAGAAAACAGGCCGTAGAATACATATTGATAGTTTAAAGGACTTAATAAAATATAAATTAGTTAGAAATAAGTATATAGCATATTGTCAAAGAATATGGACTATATCTATAAATAATAGAAAAACAAAATTTAAATTGACTATATACTCATATGTGTATGTACAGATTTGTAATGGAAGATGATAAGATAGCATTAGTATTGAATGATGCAAATAAAAGTTTAAAAACCCCTTAATAATATTAGAGAAAAGCAGAAAAAATTAAATCTCTTTATCGCGTAATTATTCTCAAAGCAGAAGTGACATTATTACAAGTAAGTGATAAAGATAAAGGTGATTTTAAAATATAACTTTATGTAACATATATATGTTTATAAATGTATTTCGACACCGCTGTGCTCGATCAATTTAGTGGAATTGTTTGAAACTACTTAACACGATAAGTGAATATAGATCGATTCTCTTTTCTCGCCACCCATTCGAATTATTCGTATTGGTATGAAACCGATACAATACCGTACGAAGTTAGTAGCGGGCGGCGGCTCCGCGTGGGAGCAATTTGCATTTTCGGACGTGCTACGAATAAAATGGAAATGACCCCACTGCGCCACTAGGGACGAATTTTGTACCACGAGCCGCGATGACGTCGTTATTGCTTCGATTTGCAACCTGAATTCAGGCGCGTCTACGATAAAATATGCGAAAATGTTATAACGCACATTACTGGGTTTAATACCGGACTAACCAAGCTGTGAACCTTTTTCGAAACTCATATCAACTTTTTCATATTTTTAAACTTTATAAGTTATTTGACTATTAGAACATTCATGTGTTTTTATTTAAATATGAGGGATTTTACTGGTGATACTTCCCTGTTGCTTGAACCTAGATAGGAACCACTGCAGCTCTTATTACGGCTGACATGCAGTAGTGAGCAAACATTACTGTGTTCCGATTTGAAGGTAGCTGTAAGCTAGTGGAATTACAGAGGGTAACAAGATTTGAAAAAACTTTTACTTCATATTTTTTTAACATTTAACGAGACTCAATATTATGTCTAAGAGCGACGAGTTTATTGTGGTATGTGTGTGGACGAGTGAGCGTATACCAAATTAACCAGCGCCACATTGTTATGGGCAAGCGTATCACTTACTATTAGAAGAATTCCTCGTCTTGCCGCCATATCAAATAATAAACTTTAATTTTAATTTTAATTTATTCTAAAAATGTTACGGCAGAAATTTATTTAATTATTATAACAAATGAGGGCGCGAACTGGGCTGAAATTACGACTTGGTAAAACAAGCGCTATTGCTGTCACCTTCCCCTTTGCTTAACTACAGAATCATGTATCTTTAACCTTTGCTACTCACAAGGGTATATAAACTTAGGTAACATGCGGAATAAAATGTTTTGAAACCTTGCTCCCTTGTAATAATTCCAAACTATAGCTTTAGTTTAACGTTTTATTATTGGAGGAATTTAAACAAGTAAATTGAAATCTTAGATAAAAATGTGTAAAAATCTCAGTTATGTTAGATTATGGATTGTGCTGTTATAAATGTGTCACAAAAAGGCATTTTTAATATAGTGCATTAAATGTATAAAGTGACGTTATGAGCTAGTATTGACGAGATGTTCCTGAAGCGAATAATGACTTCAGCGTCGGATCGAACTCAATTTCACGCGTGATTTGTGCACTTTTATTTCATTTCCACTTGGAGTGAAGTGCTGTCGGAAAAAGCCGAGACCTCGGCACAGATTTACTGCAATCGTTCCTTTTATACGGCATTTACATCTAAATACTTTAACTAAACAAAAAGTAGAAGTTATGCTGCAAATTTAAATACAAACCTGCGCATAAATTCAACTTCGTTAAGTATTAATACATAAAACACTTCTCTACATACCGGTAATAAAGGATAACCTAATGTATATTACATATAGTATATAGTTATATCTATAGATTTTTTTATTAAAACAAATTTTCAGCCAAGGTCAGTAATTACATAATATGAAGGATAAGATAAGAACTTTAAAGAATGTCATATTGAAGAATTATTAATAAAATTCTTCTGTTAAAAAATTTTGTTTATAATATTAAATTAAATTAACATAAACTAATCCGTTTATATTAAAAAAAATACACAATCGCCTTTCTTCTAAGATTTTGTAAAATATTGTAAAGGAGTATAAATGTAATAAATATATATTATAAATGTATAAGAATTTTGCATTTCAATATATTATAACTTTTCCACAATCAGCATTATGATTTAATAACTTAATTAATGTATATTAATTGCTTAAATAATTTCGAAAGTACATGATTTTTTTAATATAATTGACACAATTATGGTGAAACTACGAACGGAGGTCGAGAATTATTAATAAAAATAAACACCATCTTGCAATATCTGGTATATTAAATAAATCGAATTGAATTTGATTTAATTAATATTAATTAAAGCATGAAACAAAAATTGGCGCTCAGACACATATGTTGAATTGTGACACGATCGCACTTTTCTGATTAATGAATCAAATGTCTTTGTTAATTCATTTTCATCGTTCGAAAATAGCGAAAATTCTATTTCATTATAAACCGAAATTCTTGAGCCCAACTCATGTGGAGAAACGTACGGAGAGATAAGAGTTATTAGGATGGAAAGGTATTAAAATGGCGACGGGTACCTTGACAAATAGAGGCGGGTGTAGTAACACCGGCGGTTCAGTGCAAAGTCAACCCGACAACTTGATATATAGAGTTGCTTTGTTAAGACGGCCGGGTGAACAGGAGCTGCTAAGCACCGCCCGATAACGTTACCCTGCAGGACGCCACTAAATTACTTTTATCTTAGACGCAACTTACAGCCACCCATCCTTTTATCTGAAGTTGCACGAAACTCTTAATTAGACGATAAAGATAACAACAGCAACGTTGCAATAAATACGTTACGTTACTGTAGCGAGATAGGCTCTTGCAAAGTATGACCATGTCCTATATTATCGATACATATCTTTATAAAGGGTGATTCATTTAGAGGTATTTTTTTCTTAAACAAAAAAAAGAATGAAAACAATTTTATTTTAAACCCTTAATTATCAAACAAAATAACAATTATTTACAATTATTTTTTAAAAATAATTTCTTTCAAATGTTGTCCGCGACTACGGTTAACAACGTCCATTCTGCAATTCCAATTTGCAATGACACGTATGAGTATTTCGAGTGGTACTTGGCCAATGACTCGTGTAATATTGCCCTCCAATGCCTCTATTGTACCCGGCTTATCCATGTAGACTTTGGACTTTACATAGCTTCAAAGGAAAAAGTCAAGAGGTGTGATGTCACATAATCTAGCCGGCCAATTCACTGGTCCAATGCGTGAAATGAGCTGTTCGCCGAATCGCTCTCACAGTAAAGCCATGGTTTCACGGTCTGTATGGCAAGAGGCGCCATCTTGTTGGAAGCAAATTTCGTCGTGATCACGGGCTTCAATTTCTGGTATCAAATAGTCTGTTATCACGGCGCGATAACCGTCACCATGCATAGTAATGTTCCGGCCGGCCTCTGTTTTGAAGAAATATGTACCGATTATTCCACCGGCCCATAAACCACACCAAACAGTTGTTTTTTGTGGGTTTAATGGCAACTCTTGAACTTCTTCGGGTTGTTCATCACCCCAAATACGAGCATTTGGTTTATTCACGAACCCCTTAAGCTAAAAATAGGCCTCATCGGTGATCAATATTTTTATCGAAAACAGTGGATCTTCTGCAAGCTTGTCAAGAGCCCAACGACTAAAACGGAAACGATTTGGAAGGTCAGTCGGCTTCAGTTCTTGCAATAATTGAATTTTGTTAGCTTTTCAAGAAATATCCTCATGTGAAATACGCCTAGTTGTTGAATATGATAGGCCAAGTTATTGAGAACGGCGACGAATTGACAATTCACGGTCTTCGTGTACACTCTCCGCTACCGCCCCTATATTTCCTTCACCACGTGTTGGATGAGGTCTATTTGGCCGAGTATTATCCAGTAATAAAAATTGGGTCTCAAACTTACAGATAGTAGAGCGAATTGTGGGTTCGGTAGGCGGATTATGTGGACCATAAGCGCCCGAAACACATTCCTCGTAGAACGCCCTTTTTCGTAAAACAGTTGAACAATTTGTAGACGCAGTGCCGGGCTAAGTCTTTCCATTATGGATTGTCAAACACTACTGAACAAGAATGTTACTTCAGTTGACACGAGGCATGCACAATTTGCAATTAAATCCCCACCACAAAAAGTACCTCTAAATGAATCACCCGATACTTGATATGTTCTATAATATTTATTGGTTATAGGTCTCCGTTGCCGGAGACCGTCTGAGTAGGTACTACCGCATCTCCTACTGCAACCGCCAAATATTTCGGTGTTCCGGTTTAAAGGGTGCTGTGATTGACAAACTTAACACTTCATGTCTCAAGGCGACGAGCACAATATGCTGCTATGTATACTCATAGTATTTTCACCAGCACCACGGTGATATGGGAAAGCGTAACACTTACCATCAGAAGAACGGCGGGCTCGTCTCAGCATCTTGTCAAATAAATAAAAAGCATATCGTATTTGTAAAATTAATAAAACCCTGTATAAGCTTTCGTATAGTTGGTCACATGTTTGTACTCGGTGTTTTTAAAACACAAATATGAGAAAAAAATCTAGGTTCAAGACCAGATCTGTTATACTCAGAGTAACAATATCACCACTCCATAAAGCATACTTAGTAAAGCCGCTACATACTTGGCATAAAGTAAAAGTTGTATTACACGCTTCAGCAGACGAGCACCCTGGATGTCTCGTTTCAAACGTTACGAGGGGTAAACGACTTGTACGTTCAGGCCACGAAAGGCGGTAAGTAAGAACGCCGATAAAAACTTCGTTGACGACACCTCAACGACATTGAAAACGACAAGGGAAGTATAAGGAGACGCGATAAAAACTCCACAAGAGTCACTAGGTTCTGCATAACCAAAGAATATCACATTTAGGTTTTACGCCAACACGCGTAAAATTTGTTTCGGACGGAAAACCTTTAATGTCGAGTTCTTTGATTTTATTAATATAAATATGCTCTCTATTATATTAATCCTTATTACATATAATATAGCATCGCATATTGATAACTTTTAATTTTGTTTGATGATAAGCAAAAAAATTATTAATGTGTTTTTGATGCTACATAATTTTTTGTTCATATTCAAATATTTTTTGTATTTAAAATAAACGCCACAAATAATTTGAAAAACTCAAAAAAATAATTTGCAACATGCTTTTGATTAGTTATTGAATCATACTTAAATAATGTCTTTTTTAATATGCGGTCTCAAAAAGCTGAAACATAAGTAAAAAAAACTTAAGCAGTTACTTAATGTTTCTTTTCTTATTCAATCGATCGATATTGTTTATATGATATAGTACCACAACCATATTGTGCTTTTTTTCCGACAAATCGTACTTCCGCTGTAAATTATGGCATTGTATTATTACTGACGTCCTTAGGTCAATTTTGGGACCACACGAGTGGATAGTTCTTTGTAATCCCGACGACAGCTTTTGTCATCATTGCAATCTATAATACTGCTCCAATAGCACATTAAGCACACGGCCTCGTTGATACATAGCATTATATCAAAATTTAGATCCAGTATCATGTTGTATCTTCCATTTCTGTAGTCATTTAATGACATTTCTTTATTATTAAATTATTACATATAACTAATGTGGAGAACATTTCACCAAAAACACGTTTTTATCGTTGTTAGTGAACATGATAAGAGTTTTCCAAAGGTCTCAAACTAGGTTAATTCGCTTTCGGTCAATCCTTTGCGTGACTCGCAGTATTGTCGACAGCGGCCTTCGTGTTTTTAGTCGCTCATGGCTCGGAATAAAACTTTTAGTACGCCCAGGATTTTACCCATATTTTTACCATTATGAATGTATTATAGTTTCGGATAATTGTTGGAATGTTTCGCTCACAAGCTCTCTATTTGTTGTTCTAACATTTTATTAGGGCAGAGAGCTGTCGATGTTCATTATACAAATGGAAGGCGCAGCGAGGTACGTATTTAGCTTTTCTATTCACGGCTTCGGTTTTGTCTCATCGCCAGAGGCAACTTTACCCTTGATGTAGAATAATAGAACGTATTGTTGATTTAATAATAGAATAAAGAAACTAATAACAAATAGAAGGTACGGTAACCTAAAATATGTCTTCTAATATTAAAAGATCTAAAAATCTTGTCATATGTACAAAGACAAGAAAATTGTAAAACATATATTATTTGTTTTATGAACATTAAGTTATTATAGATAATAATAATTTAGGATACACTTCACTTAAAATATAAAAGAAAATTAATAATATTTAGAAAAAAAATACTTCGGCTTCTGTATACAATAAAAGAGGCAAATTCTGAAACTACATTTTGTCTTTTTTGCAAAGGCTTCAAAACTTCAATCAATAACATAAGGAACTAACAAACTAAATATTATATTTTGTTTAGAAGCTAGTGTTTAAACTTCAATTTTATATGAACGTAAGTGATCAATATATCCATGTGATCCATCTTTATTCTTCCCATGTACATGATAATAAGATCTATTTTTTTTAAGGTTTTTTGAGAAATTTAAATATTTCACAAGTTAATTTCCACTTCAATATCGACAATGTATGGAAGTAATAAGCTCTATAGATTTATCTAGTGTTACGATCGAAAATTTATCAGATTAATTATAATTTTGTTGCTGCTCGTACATTAAACACTATTGTCAGAATCGTCGATATTTTGCAACAAAATTAATCCCTGCGGAATAAAGAAAAAGGTATATAACCGTACCGTATTACAATAGATATATAACATTACGGCAGTGTTGCGGCAATGTTTACAAAATAAAAAAGTTAATAAATTTGCTGTGTTGCCACTCCCTGTAATCGATACGACGTTCAGGGTGGAATTATTCGGTACTCTACTTAATGTACACCAATAATGTACAACAATAAAAAATGTAACAACAGATCAACTATTAAGGTAAGTATAATCTTAAGAAAATCATTATCATAAGAAATTCATCATCACGAAGTATTTGTGTGAGGAATATTTGCTATATAATTTATTACCAACGCTGCGTATTCATGCTAGTAAAACAAAACTTATTTCTGGGCCTTAAGATATGGAAAACTTGTAACTAGCTAAAATATTAAACTATCTAACAGAATCACAACAGAATCTGAGAAAAAAATTACACCATAGCTCTTTTCTATAATATATACGAGAGGAGTATGCGCTTTACAAAACAGAGATGTGTGTTCAATACTCCGTAAGCTTCTCCTTCTGACGAAGAAAAATATCCTAAGGTTTAAATATCACCTGCACTTAATTTAATTTATTGAAAAAAATATCAGGTTTGGGTTGTTTACTTGTTACCTATATAAGTAAATACATGTTCCATCTTTACTAACCGTGATGTTTTTGTGAAAAATAGTATCCAGAAAGTGATAAAATAAATTTGTGATATTTTTATCTCTTATAATAATACAACAAAATAACATTTAATTTTATATGGTGAAGCTACTCTTTATATACTTCTACTAGTTAAAGCATACCGTCTTTGTAACTCAGGTTGAATTACAGCTGTCACATAAAACACTACTTGAGAACGGGATAGCTACAGCCGACAACGTTTTGCTTCTTAATGATAAACAGTTTTTTTTATGTTATACCTTACATATTAATATATTTATTATTTATTAATATCTAAATTATTTTATTGTATTGAAAAACTTCACAAATAATTTGAAAATAAATGCTTTAACTTTCGTAAAAGCTATTGAATACTCGTAATATTTTTATGCGATTGATCTTTATATGTCAACCTATCTCATTTATAATGATGAGATATACTTTACATATAAACAAATAAAAACATAGAAAATTAATGAGCAGCGTATATTGCCTAGACATTAGCCTTAATTTACCTTAACTTAAAAAGTAAATTTTTAACAGTAAGCTATAGTAGTACAAGGACCGCTTTTATTAGAGAATAAAATATGAATTTCTTATACGCATGTATACGGCAGGTATTATTTATATTACCCTATTATATTTTTAAATAAATTGTCTAAGTTTTGAGAATATGCCGTCAAACTCATTTTAATTTATTATTTATCTCATTGATTTTCTTATGTATTTTAATAATGGAGTAATTTATAATAAATACAAAATATTTGTCCATGTTTATGCATGCAGCTATTGAGAGTCTGGGTAAAAATAACGCAAGTAATTTGTGCTCGTTTGCGGAAGTTTCCAAGGCATTCTAGAGGGCTTCATTTCGAGATATTGCAGTCTACTCCCCTCATACTGTACTTCCGTTTATGTGTACCTACTCTTCTAAATGGATATAGAAGTCTTATCTCATATAAGAACTGTTTGTTGGCAAATAAAGAATAACTTTTGTAGACTTTGTTTAAGTAAAATTTTAATACTACCTTCTCTCTTTTTAATTTACAAATTTTACGGGAACGCTACAACTCAAAGCTTGAAAAAGCTTCCATTGTTTTTTGTCAAAATTATAGCTCAACACTTTGGCTCTATTGACTAGAATTGGGACGGCTAACCTTAGTACATAGCATAACCATAGTACATATATCACGCATAAAGGTTCGTCCGACCTAAAACGATCAAATCTTTTAGTTTCCCTATAAAATCTTTACTAGTAACCAAACAACAAATGAATAGACAAAACGAAAATTATTCGTTAACAGAAAATAAGCGGCCAGTCAGATTTAAAAATGAACAGCATCATAACAATGACAAAACATCGAAAATAAAAATAAAATAAATATAGATCATTAAATGTTTGAATGTCTACATTTTTATTTGTCCCTTTCTATACCACTTACTTTTGTGTAAGTTTGTTCCGCGGAAAAGTTTCAAATAATCAAATCAATCATCATCTTCATCAGCCGATAAAAGCCCACAGCTGGACATAGGCCACAAAGATTTTCACTCCGATCGGTCCTGTGCTGTCTGCAACCAGCGGATGCAAATCAATAATAGCAATGAAATGAATGACTACTACGAAATCGAAAATCCTTTTTCTCAAAAAAATATTAGTAGTGAAGAGCCACCGACACTTCTATTATATAATGGTATAACAGAAATATCCACTTTAAGTCAGAATACCGATTCTGTTCTATTACAAGTGGATGAAGCGAGTTTGTTCGACGCTTCATCACGTCCCTTCGCTAGCAAACTTCTTGTGAAAACTTTAATTGGAAAATACTTCTGCCTTCTAGGTACTTACGGTTCGCTATAAATTATCAAAGTAATACTTACTCACTACCGTACAATTCTAAAGTATGCATAAATCATATTCAGTTAAATATTTCTTCTTCTTCTTGTCTATGTGCTTTTGAAACGAGTGAAGATTGAACACCAGTTCTATGAATCCCCCTCTATTACGTGCTTGGTGGATCAATACCTCGGCGCTCTTGATACCTGTGCACTCCTTGATGTTGTCATCCATAACTTCTTTCCGCGACTAATCTTTTTTTTTCCAGCTATATGTCCTAAATATCCTGTCTTATTAGACATATTATTTTGGTAAATTATAATTGGAGAACGATTCGGTATTTGCTAGTTCTCTAAAATCTCCAAACCACATCTCTATTTAAATGTCTTACCGATGTACGATAAACACACAAATAGAACTTGAATTGGTCATACTCTTTGAAGAGATCCTAACGATATTTCCATGCAAGTGCTCGATTGTAACCTAAAAAGAAAACTTAAGCACGGCCGTCCCAAACAGACCAGGCTAAGATCGGAAAGAACTGTAGTGAAGTAAAACTATGACAAAGATGTCTTCTGCCTTATCTATGGGACTTAAGAAATTGGGTAAGTAAGCATAACGTCTTTCTCACATATACTACATTGTTTGTAATTTTTATATAGATAATTATATTCATCCAAAGTATCTACCAGCGTTAATTTTATATATAAAAATATAAAAAGTCTATAAAATATGTGTATTGTTAACCTACAAAACTAACAAGAGCGTCATCTGCGTCTAAAGCATTATGAATTGAAATAAAACCGCAGTGTGTAACATTCGTCGCTTATCGACCCGTAAGCTTCGCTAATTGGTCAGCTAAAATTGAAAGTCACAGCATGTAAGCCTTAACAAAATTTCAATGTAACTAAATACTTTTGCAAAATATTTTATATTTTTTTTTTTACGTAGAGAGGTAATATATATTAAATAATTCGTACGAAATATTTAATACATGTTACTTTTGTAAACCAAGTTGATCTATCGATACACATTTTGTACTATCAGTCTAAACCAGTGATTCCCAAAGTGGTCTAAATCGACCCCTAGGGGTCTATGACAACCTGCAAGGGGTCTACATCAGCGAAAAAAAATTTGGGGGTCCATGAAATGAAAATGGGGGTCCA
>DWLS01004377.1:0-14074 GCA_018246255.1 Pachliopta kotzebuea | reverse complement strand
GACTGGAAGAGAAGAACATGTTGTGCCGACCCTACATAAAGTGGGACCAGGGCAGGAGAAAGAAGAAAGAAGAAGAATATGAAAAATCTAAGTATGGATTATTGCTATGCACAAATTTCTTTAATATTACAAGTTACCTTCAGGTTTTCGGCGAGAGAACAGTTTAAACATTAGTTTAATTCATGTTAACATTAAAAAAAATGTTTTAAACAGCTGTCACATTCTTATAGTGATATCTATTTCCTTTTTGATGAAACACTGTTATGCTGGTATTTTAAGTAGTTGCTTTGTTGCTACCGTTTTGTAATATTACAGAGAGAGAGGCCGGAAGCAGGTTGGTAAGGTATGATTTAGATAGAAAAATGTCTAATAATATTTAATCAATACTGAAATTGCGTGCTTGTGATCTGTGAAAGCTAGTTGGATAAGGAAATATTTTTAAAGAAATTAATATGACGTAAAAATTGTGATTGCGGTAAAAGTGGTTTCTTTAAACATTGGTAATGTCCCTACCATTCAAGTCGCGTGCGCTTCTTGCGGCTTCAAGAGTATTGTATAATAAAGTAAACAAGTGGCTCATGCAAAACTCTGAAACTTTGGGCACCCACAACTCGGGAACCCGTCCACATACAAACAAAATTCCAACGGCTCTGATCTTATCGAAGCGATATCTGTCTGTATGCCAAATTTCTGCATCCTACCCCTTGTAGTTCTCAAAATTGAAAAAATTGTTGACGAACAGACGGAGGAACATTGTCGTTGAAAAAAGGTTGTTAGTCGTCATAAAGTATTTATTGCGTATATTAAGTAGAATAAGTTACTATCGAACATTTATTATATATTACAGTATCTCGATATCGCATTACTTCCTTTAAATATAAAAGTATTAAATTCACTATTATTTTGTAATAACACCATGTTCTTAGATATTTTTATTTCTATCTTTATCATCGAGACTAGAATTATTTAATAATCTACTTTTGTTTGATCAAATGATACTTGCTGCTTGCTTGTTGCTTTTTCTAAATAATGAAACGGCAGATATAATTCATATAGGAATTATTTTATATGTGTGTTATGTGCATAACATGCGTGTAATATTTCGCACCTCTGTTCTTATTCTCTGTATAACTTATACAATGAAGTTGGTTGTGTAAAGAGAAAGCACGGTATAAGTGCTTGTGCAAACATATTTTGTGCAAATGTTAGAAGATGGTAAATAAATGTAAAAATTACTAGGTGATTTATTTATTACCAATTTTTACTATCGCAAAGGATACGGGGATTTCTTTTTGTTTAGATTAAATAATAATTCAAGTAGTGTATTCAACCAGCTTTACTCAATAATTGATCACATATTTTTTCATCAAAATAAATACTGTGTTTTGTAATAATAAGTATATACCAAATACGTGAACTTTTTAGTCTTTTCAATGGAAGTTGTAATAACATTTAATATCGAGGTAAACAGGTACAGTAGACACCGTCTCCAATACGATTTCTAGTTTTAAAATAACATGCATTAACCTTCATTAAAATATATTGTTGTAAAATGATAAGAATGAACTGTGTTGTATTTAAATATGTTATCTACGAATATCTACACGTCCGCTAGACTCGTTGCTTCGTGTCACAAATTAATTCTAATTATTCGATAACCTATTTTAGTTCTAGGGATATTACATTAGAATGAAGGAATGGTACAACCTACTTACAGACCGAAACTTACACTATCAGAAAGTACATTATTTTTTTACAATTTTTTAAAATCTGTTGTAATAAAGATGAGAATTGGGTCAACAAGTGTTTTAGAGTCTCTGGTTTAGTAGTAATCCGATAGATAGTATAGAGAATACACGAATCTATTGGCGAGACAAATCTTGGTGAACCTTAATAGCTCTTTAATTTTGTGTCATCGATGGTTTAAAACTATCATAAAAATGTAGATGTATAATATATTTAATTTGGATATAATATGGTGGTAGTGTATGGAGATGTTAGAGGAACTAACCATGATTCCGGAACCCGTGTAATAATAAATGATTACAATGACTTCGCTGTTTAAATATCAATACAAATAAGAACTTGTATAACACGACACGATCTAGATATAAAAGTATTTTATTGATTTAATCTTCGTGACGTTAATCTTTATTTAAGTAAATATTTCAGTATCTAGTTCCTGTATATCTGTCTGTGTATGGAAACTACAGAAGAAATGCTTCTACTGCTTATTGACGCTCAAAATATTTCGCTTAAGAAATATTTTTGTAAATTTCGTTTGCGTACTAATTTAAATATAGTGAAAATCTTCATAAATACTTCAAACAAATTCCTTGATTATTTTAGCTTTATTTGATTAAATATTTCATTTTATTAGAAGATGAATTAAAAGATTCTCAGGCCCTTGTGCATGCTAAAGCGCGGCTATTCATTATTAAAACGAGAAAGGCAAAAGAAATTATTTAATGCTGTATTGTTGTTGTTGAAACCTTGGCTCTCCGAACTAGGTTATATTTAAATCACTTTATAAATATTCATTTTATAATAATTTACGTCCAGTGTTCACTCCTTTGGGCTTCGTCCGTCTCTTCGGCGTCGTCGGTGGCGTGTTGGTGAAGCCGCAGTTCCTTCGCGACCTGAACGAAGAGTATTATGTGTACTCGTTCGAGGAGAACACGATCCGTCGCAGAATCAATACATCTGTAGCCACAGGTAAGCTATTTCGTGAAAGCAATTATATACAAGAGTTATTTATTACTTTATTTATAAAGTGTTACGTTCCACTTTCAATATAAAAAACTTCTGTATAACATAATACAATGTTAGAAGAGAAAAATCGCATAACAATTCATCAATATTTAAAAAAATTATCATCGTTGTAAGAAAATAACTATTAGTAATTATACAATGACCTAGGTAAATTATTGAAAAAATATGTAAACTCCTAGCAAATATATTATTTGCAAATGTCCTTCCTGATCCGGAAATAAAGATAAGTCGAGATAGCATTTGAATATTGGACGTCAGTCACCTTGATCTCTAGTTTCCTCGTCTTATAAACAACCCTGTAGCATTTATAGCAATAACACAATAGAACTCTGTTAAATTTAGTCTTTTTGTAAATAAGTTATAAATGTTTATAATAACAAGTGGCCCATACAAAATTTTGAAACTTTGGGCATCCACAATTCGGGAACCCGACCTCATACCAACAAAATTCCAACGGCTCCGGTGATATCTAAGCGAGATCCCTGTGTAGTTCTCGAGATTGAAAATTGTTGACGGACAGATAGACGGACGGACATTGTCTTTTAAATAATGGATTTTATCCAAAAACAACGTGTTTTCTTCACGCCTACTCCAGAGAGATTATATAAATGAAGTGTAGCAATTTTAACAGGGGATATTTTCATATTATAGAATATAGATATAGATACAGAAAAGTAATTCATAAAGAAAAGTATACTTAATATAACAACGGCCCTGATCTTATCTAAGCGAGATCTCTCTGTATGCTAAATTTCAGCCTCCTACCCTTTGTAGTTCTCGAGATTGAAAATTGTTGACGGACAGACGGACGGACGGATATTGTCCTTTAAATAAGGATGGTCCGTCATGATAATGTTAGTATAAATAACTTGCTCTTGTAAGTATATTTGTAATTTTGTGGTATTACGTCAGGCGGGTTAATGTAGTCTTTTAAAAGATTCAAATGCGTTATAGTATGTAACTTTATAAGTAATAACAAGAACCTTTTGTATGAAATTTTATAAAAAACCATTTTTTATTTCAAATTATCTTAATTTTTTGTATTCTTTCGATTGATTATAAATATATGCCTGAAAACCTTAACACCAGTTATTTATTATTGCATACATTGAATATGAATGCAGAACGCAATTAATGATCTTCGATTAAAACAATGCTTGAAAATCTTCATATCGTTTTTATAAACGTTGCCAAATGCATTATCTCCGTGTATTGGTTGGCAAACGATTTATAGTTCAGCCCGATAATAGTTTCGCGAATAATCTGCGTGTGTAACGCTGGCGTATCGCTTTATTTATATTTTCCACGTGTTACGTACCATTGTTACGAATATTGTTAACTATAATCGATCATGACGATGCTAAAGATCGTTGCTTATTGATTTCATTATTACAAATATAATTATTTCATTGGATTATCAAACATCGATAAGAAATAGGAACTGAGACTAAAGCTCTGCATTCTACTTCATTTTGGATATAGTTCAATATCGATTTTGTTTGTATTAAATTTCTGAAACTTTATCTAAATATATTTACGATGCCTTTTTCTACTGGAAGTTCCCAAACGTGGAAATCATGATTAGTATTTTCGTTCCCAATTTTTTAGATCTTTTTTTATTATCCGATCATCACAATGTTTCTAGTCTATTGATCTTCAATGCTGTACACGCAAATGATTTTAACGCGATTCTTATAATACTTAGATGTTAATTTTTACAAATTGCTAGAATAATAACCGTGAATAGTTTACATTGTAAAATTATTATTCATCTCTTTATAAAAGTTGAATGTTTGCCGAGATGTTTACTGCTCTCACTTGTGCAGACAGCAAAAACAACCAGACAAGAACCGGTCGAAAATTATCTATTTGATTGATCATTATGACAGGTATCTTAGTATTCAAGCGGTAAAAAGATCTGTATTCTTTGTTAGATTATAGTTAAAATATATTTATAAGATAACTTTGTTTACGCGATACAGTTAATATGCTGTCATTCAAATCGATTATCATTCGAAGTGTTAGTTCGCAGAAAACCTAAATAAATCATAAAAAATATTGATAAATTTAAATGTTTAAGATCGTTGTAAAAAGACACAGAATTAGAGATTGATTTTATTTTATGACATAAATAATTTTTTAATAAGTAAACACAATGAATGTTAGGCATTAACTTATGCAATACATATGTAGACAAAATGATTCTAATAAATTATTATTAAATGTAGATTAGTAAAAAGCATTATTTACACATTAAATATATGTAATGTAGTTGTTAACACATAAATTACAAACAATTCCCCTTAAAGACGGTCAGTAATAATGTAGGTAATTTGTAAATCGGATAATACGAATGTTCATCATACAGTCAAATTTGATGTGACCTCGCAGCCGACACTGTGACCTTCGAACACGGCTTGATCTTTACGTGATGTACCTAAAATACTGTCTGCAATTCATATGCATACAATGTATAATTTTTTTTAATATTAACTGAATTCTTAATCAATTCTACAAGAAAAGCGCCGCGCGAACTGACTTGGTAATAAACGAATGATGGTTAACAGTGAATTTAATTTAATTAAAAAATTTTTTTTTTTTGTGTCAGCTTAAATTCATATAAAAATAGTTAATTAAGCTATATTGTGATCGATCACTACAACTAAATTTCATTATATATCATCCATATAATTTAGTATCTTGTTTATGACGTGTAAGTAAACATTACATAAACAAATTCACTTCAATGACTGCAACTAAAATTAGATTTAACTTAACTATTAATTTAATATTATTAATAATTAATAAACACATTAACGAGCCCGATTTTGCAGTCCGCTTGTTGTCTATAACCTTCACAGAGAACAAAATTGTCGTATTCCCGATGTCAAATTAAGATTGCTAAGAGTATTCTAAACGAATACACTTCACCGTCCATGGTCTCTTTACTTAGCAAGTGAAATTGCGGTCAAGTTCTAAAAAAAGTTTTAGACAAATCAAAACATGATAACATTCAACAACTAGAAGATGAGTTACTTATATCAGGCTGTTATTGATTTTGATAACCTAACATAATTCAAACTATTAATTTTTATGTATACAATACACTATTTCTATTTATAAGTAAGCATAAGTTACTCCTTCCAAAATAAAATACATGATATTGAAATTTCGAAGATTACCCGTTACAAATAGATATGTAAAACGTTTTCAAGTGAGTTTTTTATACAAGTGCAAAGTAATTAATTTGTATTAATTAAACAATTTTTATAGTTTGTTACAAATAGATAATTAAATTCTATGTACGGATATCGTTCTTATATTACCGCTTCATCATCATGAGATGCCTTCATCCTCTGTTTCGCCGTAACCCTAAAACTATTATTAATCTTTATGTAGATCTGTATTGTATTCATTTTTGTCACTAGGAAACGACATAGACGTTATTATCCATTATATTTGATTAATATTGATTTTTGTTCATTTAAATATTCAAAGATTAATACTTCCGATGTAGATTATACTTTACGTTTACGTTTCCACAATTATACTTTACGCCTGTATTTCGTCACGATCGTTGTTATCATTTTTATATTACTGTATAATATGAAATAGTTTAAGTATAATACAACATAATTCAATGGAATTACTACTAATACTGAAACTTTTTCTTTATTGAGAGGGGATTTGGTCCGTCTCCTACCACGCTGGCCTAAAGTGGGCTGGTGGGTAGTTAGATCCTCCTTTGATGTCCAGTAGGGTGTTGTGTTGGCCCCTTACACCCCTTGTATTAATTTGTATTAAATATTGTCATATAATTAGGATATTAAATGTACCGGTGCGAGAACATATAATTTAAGTACTCTATGGATAATTTATTATTACTGCGGTGTGCGCTTCGGTTCAAGTGTATTGTCCGATAACGGTGAGTGTCAAACCTTGAACTTTCTGAATTGCGCAGCGCGTGTCGACGATGATTAAGGGCCCTTTCGTTTGTTTACGGAAGGTCTTTAACAATTGTAAAGGTACATCATTTGGGTTATGAGTTAAAATATCCTCAGCGACATACTAAAACAGGGTATGATTTAAAGACGTTAAGGAGATAATTCCAGTGAAAGAGCACCGGTTTCCACCATGACAGTTATCAGCACACTTCGTTTGCCAACTCTGTTGCCACGCATGGCAATTATTCAGCAATGTGTATTATACTCTGATCTTATAAAAATATTGAGTTATCGTCATTATCAATGTAAAAATCTTAAAATTCGTTAATGACAGCATAAGTGACCTACTAGGAATATTTTTAGTATTAAATAGGATCGCATACGTTTACTAAATTCCCTTTAAAATACATAGTTTTTCTCTTTAATCAATTTACTTCACTGGTTTTAGTGAAGTTTTGCATTTATTGATGATAAAAACTTGTTTAATATATTTAACGTTAGATTAACGTTATTTAATATTTATCGGAACACTTCTGCTACTGTGTACTTGGAATTTAAGTCAGTGCTTATTTTTATTATAACAAAATGTTTATGAAGAATGCATGTCTTTTTTGATCATTTCCTTTGTGTAATAATGTAGTAAACTTTTGGAACTAAGCGATTCAAATTTCTTTCGAAGTGCGTCGAAAAATTGTTGTTGATATTATAACAAAAATATTCATTTTATCAGGTGAATATGAATTGTAGGTCATTGCTTTTAGCGGGTTGCGAATGATTGTACATTTAAACAGAAGAGAGTGTTTGTACGCAGTACGGCGTTACATCGCTCGGGTGTCAACGTCCGTACTTATTGAGGCGTCAGTTCTCAAAGGTCCTATCTCGTTCAATACACCAGTTACAAGGAAACGCTATGTTAAACAGTTACAAAGAACAAAATTAACTATTAATAAAATAAATTAACTATAATGGAAAAACAAGACTATCTTGATAACTTAGCATCCTAACTAATTCTGTTTCGACGAGAAATTCGATTGGATGAACTATTCATGAGTGATTACTGCAAAAGAATTATTATCCCATTTGGTATATTTTTAATTGTCATTACTTAAGTTATAATCATAACCTAGTACCTTGACCTAGTGGTAATTGATAGGTTCTGGTCTATAATCATATGATACTTCGGATTTGCCCTCAATACAACCGTACGTTCTTCACCTTCGGAGCTGGTTTTTATATCAGTAATCACATTAGCTACAATACCCTACTTAGAAGTAGGAATAACTACAAAGAATATTTATTCGTCGCCTATTTATTAGCACATGACCTAAATTTTACTTAACTTCTGAACCGTATCAGCACAAAGAATATTTTGACCTTATATATTGACAAAAGGAATACAGCAATCATGCTGCCATAGTAATATATTTAAAAAATGAGTACTAAATAAAGTTCTTTGAACTGTCTCATTCTCGTAAGAGGACCATAAATTTATTATGTTTTTTTATCATATCTTTCTGATTTTTCTAATGTTTCAAATGTCAATGAAACGACATGTTATTTTTATAGCATAACTTTAATGTGAGGTAATTATGAAATTTATTATACTCTATGGTATTTAGCACAATCCCTTACAATAGAAGAGCCAAACACATCACGTAATTGAAGGTGTGCTCCGGTGGTATTGTATCGCATCGATGGAATAGAACAATGCGTGTATACAAACAATCTTATTGTTTGCGATCGCTTTACAATCGCCCACTGTTCCGCCGCACCTTTAATATAAAGCTCGTTTTTACGAAGATATTATTTTACAATTAAATTTTATATTAAATATACTTTTATATTCGTCTTTCAATACATCTATTTTACTAATATGAAAATATCCCCTGTTAAAATTCCTACACTTCATTTATACGATCTCTCTGGAGTAAGCGTAAAGAAAACTCGTTTTTGGATAAAATTCTTATTTAAACGATAATGTCCGTTCGTCCGTCTGACCGTCAACAATTTCCAATCTCAAGGGGTGGGAGGTTGAAATTTATCATACAGACAGATCTCGCTTAGATAATATCAGAGCCGTTTGAATTTTGTTGGTATGTGGTCGGGTTTCCGAGTTGTGGGTGTCTAAATTTCAGAATTTTGTATGGGCTACTTGTAGATTTTATAAGAACAAATCACTCATATAATTAACTAAAAATGTTGTAAAGATAACATAATTTTTTTATATATAATGTATTTAAAGGAATTCTTTTCATAAATAAGTAACTATTCCTTTCTTGAGGTATTATCGGAAAATACCAACACGAACTGTAAATTGAGGAACAAAATATTAGTATACTGAAAACATTGTTTCGTTAATATATATAATAAAATATTAGGTTGTGTAAATACTAAACAAAATTAAGTCGTATGTTTGTCGAATTCTTTGTTGTTTTAATAGTAGTTTGTCGATAGTGTGTCGGCCGCTACGGCTGGTGTATTTCGATGAGGCACGATTATAGGTCGTTACTGATAAACTTAACGCTTGGTAGACGACACGGTACCTCACCACATACCTTTATTATGTAAACTCATTAAGCTAATGGTTTTGTAAATATATAAAGGTTTTTTTTACCATCTAAAGCTAATGTGCCACTTTAACTAGACTAAAATGAACACAGTGGTAATGGCTTAGTTCAATAAAATTGAGGTTTAAAAAAATACTAAGTAATGAACTTGGATGCTTTGTTAAACGTATCCAAATATTTCCAGAGTTCCATAACAATTCTCTATTAAAGAAACCTTTAGAATTGAGATTACTTGTCGTCGGGTGAAATTTCTTTGCTTCGTCTTGACCTAAATTTCAAATGGTCGGTGTAAGTTTTAGTGTTTCTTGACACGGCTCTATGTTTTTATTTATACAATATATTATTGCTGTTATTAATAATTTTTGATGTTTATTTAATTATACAAAATCATCTTAATACATGAAATAGTTATTACAACATGCGGCAGAATTAAAATGCAATATTGTAAAAGTACATAAATAATTAATTTTTTTTGTTGGTTTATTCTTATTTATTTCTACGTGCAATATGTTTACAAAGGGTTTAAAAAAAACTAATTTTCTTATTACTAGTTTCTACTACTACTAAGTCTTATTCAAATTCAACTTTTCCCTTCCGAACACTGGGCATTCAACAATCAACTACGTGATTGTTTTTTCTTCGGCAGAAAACTGTTGGTACGTTGTGTAAGTTTTGGGTTCAGTTGCAGAAACTGCTTTATCTGTTGCTTTTTAACATTAAACTAATTTAACAGGTGTTGGCTACATATCTCCGGAGCCGATGTATCCAGACCGCGGAGACATATCGGCGCCGGTGAACGCTGATCTATCCATGACAAAGGACGGTCACGTGACAGCGCTGCACTGCATGGACACACCATTACTTCGACTGAGGAATGGAGCTCTTCAGGCCGGCCTTAATGAAAGATTGCAGAAGGTTGTCGCCATGCGAAAGGTAATATCTAAATGATTATTTTTATTTTAGTGCTAAAAGGGAATGAGACTAATATGGTAAAGGACTAGTATGGTCAATATAGTTAAGAAGTCCCAATTGCATGACCCGACAAACCAGGACAAATTGTCCTGGCGCAAAAAGATAAGGAGAGCCGACCCCACCTGACGTGGGTAGAGGCAAAGAAGAAGAAGAGCTAAAAGGGAAGAAGCAGACGAACAATAAGCATCATCGCTAAAGAAGCTGATGATGAGAGACTAGAGATAGCCACATTAGTACGATTGAATTCACTGTTGTTCATAATTGCTGAATTACAGCTTAAATAAATCAACTAGTAATAACTTCGTGTATTGTTTATAGGAAAACTATAGCACAGACAAAATGGTAATGTTTCATGACAACTTTTTGATAAACAATTTCGTTTTTTTCTATCAAATAATGGATACATGTATCTATAAGTTAAACTTGAATACATTAATTTGTTAGTAAGTATGTGATAAACGAATTATTTGCGTAACAGAGTTGTGGCCAAATTATTTATTTTTATTATGTGTATATTCAGTTTGACAAAGTTAAACACTTTCGAAAATTAATTTACTAGGTGTTTGTTATTACTGAACGTAATTCGTACTTAGAATTTTTGAAAAATTCTGCTATTATCAAAATTATTCAGAAATCACAAAATGGAACTCGAATATGTTAGACAAGTAAGATAGTAACGGATCGACGAAATCTTTTATACATAACTACAATGATTTTTTCATTTAAATATTTACAACCTTACTCATCATCAGTCGATAAACGTCCAGTGCTTGATATAAGCCTCTCCGAATAATAGGGAATTTGTTGCCAATGCAAGTTGTTGGAGGACCTTTGGTTAGACCCTTCTATTCTTACATAATCTTTACATTTTTTTATAATAATATTACACGTGCAAATAATGTTGATATAATTACCATTAAAACGATAACGAAGAACAATAACTAAAGGATAAAAACTATAACAACTGCTTTCGTTTACAAATATTTGCAGTTATAAAGCAGTACCTCACCTCTCACACACTTACTACAAATATCTTTAATTGTTACATACAGTAATATTACCTGCACGAGAGTTGGAGACCTGGTGACCTGTAACACGGGTTTGTCACCTATCACAGGCACCAGCGATCCACAAACATATTGTGAAATATAAATAGCTACAAATTCTGTTCTTTGTAAACTTCTTTTGTATGTGGTATCAAATAAATGTATTTTGTATTTTATTTATTTTGTTTATCATTATATACATTGTTAACATTTATGGGGAATTCATTATTTATAACTATTCGATATTGTTGTATAGCCACGTGAACTATTATTAATACAACCCACAAACTACAAGTTCATTGAAATAAATGTCGTATCCCGTTTCTATATTAAATGAACATAAGCATTTCAATATAATATTACTATTTGTAAGGGATCCCTTCCATCTCACGGGACCTAAGCCGATTTCACCTGCTCGCGGTGCACATTGCTAATCAACAATTAGGTTCGGGCTCCCCATCAACCCGCATTGGGCTAGCGTGGTGGGAGACGGCCCAAATACCACCACTGTTGGGGGAGGCGTATGAATGCAAACTGCACTAAGAGCGAAGCAGAAAAAAATAATGATAAGCTTTTATATATAACTCACGTGTGCGATATATAGGCAACACGTTGAATATGTCAACTGCTTTTAATATATTTTAAATTGCTTCACTGCTGAAGTAAATTAAATATATTTCTGATCCGATACATATAGTGTTTACTTCTATTTCAATGGCATGAAACTATTACACGTATTACAAAATTATAGGGTGGTAAATATTAATGGTTTCAATAATTTGTATAAGAAATATAATGAAAGGTTAAGTTAATTTGGCAGTGGGACGATATCAAGAATGATTCCGATTTATGTAAAATGGAAATGAGTTAAACTATAGTGAATATCATTGATACTATCAGGGAAAGAAGTAAGAAAAGGGTGGTATCACCAAATAAACTGAAAACTCTTTTCATCATTCTAGCATCATTGTCATTTAAAACCATTTGATATAGATGTCAGTTCGAAAATCGTAAATTTTAAATAAAAAAAGTATAATCAACAATAATTCTAGGAGGTGGAGAGTCAGCGTAAGACGTCATCACTGCAGCGCAACGTCGTGTACCCATTGGCAATGCTGCTTCTTCTGGCGCTGACCACGATCACGGTGCTCATGGTGCTACAGAACACACTGGAGCTTCTTATCGGCATTAAAGCGTTGCCGCTGAGCACACGGGTAAATAAATTGTTATTGAGTAGTTTTATTAATTTGATGTCAATCGACAATCTGGTGAAGGTTGTAAGAAACCGCTTGATGCAGAGAGAGCAGGACCGATTGCTGTTCGTTGGGGTGCCCTGTTGCTGACAGATCTGGAGCATCCCATTCATAACGGCTGATGGCTTTCGCGGTAGGTTGAGTGGATAGGGGCCGCCCAGGCCGAGTCCCACACACCCCTCCGGGCCCACCCAGGGCACCGGCGGACGGTCCGTAAAAGGATTCCCCCGCGTGAAAAAAAAAATCGGCTACACATTTCACTTGTAACACGGCGGCCCTGGTTCTATTTTATATCTTGTAAAGATTGTGTGGTACTAGGATTTTTTAAAATCCCTTTGGCTACCACTCTCATGTAAATTTGCCGCCGTAATAGCATTGCTATATTAAACTTTATTCAAATTTTTTTTTGTCTATCTTAAACTTCATTTATTAATTTACTGATTAGTCAATTTGGTTTTCAAAGGTGAATGGAAGTCGGGTATGGCCGTGATATTCAATTAGAGAGAGGTACATCAAACCGTGGGGGAGGAATAGCTCGTTACATGCAACGTGGGACCTAAGTGTAGCAATCACTATAATAGTCGATGGAGTAAAATTTAAATTTTGTTCACCCGACAGCAATTTACATTGGGCATCGCTTCGTTATCGAAGCTGGGATGGGCGGGCGCGACGCTGGAGGCTTTTTTGATACTGTACCTGCACGCGGCGTCGCTGACCGGGCTGAGTGCGCCGATGCGCGCGCTCCGCCTGCTCCCGCGCACGCAGCGCACGCCCCTCGCGAGGATCATCGCGCTGTGCACACTGCTGCTGGCCCACTCCACGGCGCAGCCGCTACTCGTCAAAATACTCGGTGAGTATCTTCAACCTACATGCTAATATTCTTATACTTTTTTTTTAAAGCGAGGGAATCCTTTTACGGACGTTAGTTAAAAGAGTAAATTAATAAATATGGATTAAGATGGATAAAAAAAGATTTTTATGAATCAAGTTTAATATAGCAATGCTGTTACGGCGGCAAAATTACATGAGAGTGGTAGCCAAAGGGATTTTAAAAAATCCTAGTACCACACAATCTCTACAAGATATAAAATTGAACCAGGACCGTCATGTTACAAGTGAAACGTGTAGCCGATTTTTTTTTCACGCGGGGGAATCCTTTTACGGACGTTCCGCCTGTGTCCTGAGTGGGTCCGGAGGGATGTGTGGGACTCGGCTTGGGCGGCCCCTACCCACGAAACTTACCCCGGATCTGTCAGCGACAGGGCACAAATATTCATATACTGCGGCTTGGTGGATTTTTTTTCGAATGAAGTTGATGCTTTCGACCACTATTATGGCCGCGAAAGTTCCATCGGACCCTGAGCTCGCGGATCCGGACTCCGCGAACTGAAATCATGGAGGATATTGTAGCTAGTAAAGTTACTAGAGTAATGTGACTTAATGTGCGATATTTTCGAATCAATGCAACGTGGGGCCTTAAAGAAAGAATGTGCCATTTCCTCTTTCAAGTCATCAAAGCA
>DWLS01004376.1:0-14075 GCA_018246255.1 Pachliopta kotzebuea | reverse complement strand
AAAAACCGCCTCATCTTCACAAATTTCCAAAAACTTTCTCTTATTTCTATATTCTATTACATTTTTCTATACTTATTACTTTTACAATTTTTACGCCTTTATTCAGTTACAGTCTTATTACTCTCTATAACTTTTCCAACAACTTTGGCGTACCTAATGAAGATGGGGCGACTCTTGCCATCACTCATCAGAGAGGCGATGCTACTTACATTGATCTTTGCGCCGAGCTCTATCTCGGCTCCAGCTCTAAGTCCGCAAAATAAGGGACAGTGTTTGCCAGTTTAGTGGTTTAAAAAGAAAACGTTTCAGTTGTGATTTATTCAGGGTGTTGGTTGATAATTAAAATTAAGACCGCATTGCGGGGAGATGATCATGTTTTATTGAAAAACTTGAGCGCGCCGCAGCGCCGCGATTGAGATTAGTTCGCAACTTGCACAATAATTTAGATTGAGCGATGATTCCCGAAAGCGGAGCCATCTTGTTGTTCGCGGCGCATTCTCGCGCGCCACAGACTATATACATTTTCATTCAATACTAGAAATGACACATTATTATATTTATTTATTTGTTTTTACATATCGTGTAAAGGCAGACATAACTACATGCATAAGAGGAAATTAAAGATTAAATAAGAGTGAAAAGGCAAAATTAAGAGATGGTAAAATTCTCTGTCCAACTTTGCGGGGAACGAGTATATAAAAGGACGGACTTAATGTCATTGGCTTTATCTCACAGTCTACTTTAGGTGGTGTAAAGATATTATGAGGTAGACAGGTGCATTGAGCAATTAAAATGAAAGAAGTGTGATAATACATATCAAAATATTATCAAATTACGTTACAATATATACATAGCATTAAATTAGATACATAAAATAATTATACATAATATATTCTTATAATAAAACATACATGAGTAAGTCAATACGTAAAAATTAATTTTTGACGACGCAATCATTACTTTATTTAGTAGAAGTTTCCGAACTTTTGTCTTAAAGATATTCCGATTGTTTACTGTTCTGATTTCGAGAGAGAATAGTACATTAAATAGATTTCTGTATATTTATATTCTTCTTAATGTGTATATCCGTCTAGCGAAGGTTGGCGGTCAACTCACCATATTTCTCCGTCTCTTGCGAGACAAAACTTCCAAAAAATCAACTATTAAATTAAAATTATTAAAAAAAAAATAATATCCACAGTAATATTTTATCTATTCTTCTTAAGTTTATTTACCATTAGTATCTCCAATTCCTAGGTTCATTGGTATAGAATGTCCATAGGCATTGAGCCTCTTAGACCATATTTTAAGGTAATATAATAACGACTTAAATAAATATATAACGGAAAAGACTAAGACATGAAATACAATGTTAATAATATTGTAGCTTTTGAAATATAAATGCATAGGTATTTTTTTAGTTATTACTTATCAGATTTATTTCAGTAATATATATAAAAAACAAGCGTTTAAGACTTATTCTCCAAAAACGTATGGAGGAAAGGTTTCCAAATTAAAGAGATTACGGAGAGGGAATCTACAGACAATATGCTGTATAAATAATACATTAAAATTGTATATATATAAATATATATTTTTTATTTCCTTTCCCTACGTGGTGTAGGTTAAAGACCTTTGGATTGTGTTGTTTTATTATCCTTCTTTTCCCTTTATTTTTCCTTACTTCTCGCTTTCATACTTCCTACTAGCTTTCACAGACAACGTAAGACCATTCGGAGTGGAGATCTTTGGAGGAAGCCTATGTCCAACAGTGGGCGTTTATCGTCTGATGATGATGATTATCTTTCACTATTATCTTTTCGCTACATTTATCTAGTTGCCTCTTTCATGCATCGCCTCTCAGATTAAAAACGCTTCATATTTATCCTGTTTCATATTACTTTTTCTTTTTCCATTCATCTTATTGTATTTTTTGTGCGTATTTTCAAATTATATTTCTTTTCTTTATACATTCTTATGTATATATTTAGCTATACATATGTATTAATTTAATCTCCAATGGGTTTAGATTGAATGATAGAAGTCTTATGAAGAAGTTGCGGCAGTTCTGGCATTCGTAACCACATCTTGTTAAGTTTAAGCATCGTTTAATAACTTAACTCGTATTTATAACAAGTTGTATAATGAATTAAGCGGGAGCGCGGTCGCGGTTGAGGCTGTGCTCGTTATAAACTGCTGATATGACGGTAGGTGTAAATCAAAACTTTAGTTAAACCGTTAACAGCGCGTTAAACGTCTAATTAACGTTGTTTTGGCGCTTTGAAAATTATCACTAAATTTCATTAATATTTTGTTGATATATAGAATATGTTACACTCATTTAATATACTTATTTAATTACACCACATTTATGTGTTCCGCATTTAACATTCCCTGGAAGGTAGTCTCACACAACAACTCACGGCACTCAAGCCAACCTCACCTGCTTGTGCTGCAGTCTGCTAATCACCAAACGAAGCTCTGGCTCCCCATTAATTATTACATGATGGGAGATGGCCCAAATCCCACACTTTTGGCGGAAGCCTATGTCCAACACACACATTACTATATGCAAATCTCCTTTTGGTTCTTGTATTAGTCTTCTTTACGATTAACAACATATGCTGGAGTTCATTTTATCAATTTGAGGAATATACAATATAAAACTGTCTTTATTCATTATATATATGTTCTTACAAATAAGATGTTTATCATGATTATAACAATATTACTTTACTGTTGTAGTTATCTCAATATATAAAGTCTTGTTTCTATACTGATGTAGTTAAATCCGTCTTGAAGCTGCACTGCTGTTTGGGTACAGAAATAAGATGTACCAGACGGTCTTCGCCTGCAGAAGCCAATCTAATATCGTTGAGAAACTACAAAGCCGCATAATTGAGATCACGGAGGGCCATTGTTTGTTAAATGATATAAAAGTTTTGAAGAAGAAATTAGGGAGCCCCTCAATGTGAGGGCCGAAGAAAGCGGTTTTTATTCCGCTTAAAGTAATTATTGTATTTTTCTGAAAGAGTTTGTTAGCGGAACCATTCAGACGGGACCCGGACGCTTCCTTGCAGCCAGGGTCGCACTCGGACTATAACCAAAACCTCTTAAAATTTAAAAACTTAAGGTACCCATCGCTTAAATGACTTGCGGTCGATGGGTAATAATAATTTTACTGGTGGTAAGTCTCTTTTACCGGACACCGTTTAGGCAGGCTAGCTATTTCTACCGCCAAATTATACTGTACAAATATTACTGAGTTCCTGTTTGAAGGTTGCTGTATACTAGTAAAATTATTAAACTTAACATCTTACTTCTCAAGACGACCAGGCTATTGATGCGTATACAATCTTTACCGGCTCTTTGTTGTTATGGAGAAGCATATTGTTTATCACCAGATTAAGGTCTTGTTCTCCTCGACGCTTCATTAAATAAAAGAAAAGGTTATTAAATTACTTATATTTAATACTACCCTGTGTACGGAGCGGAGTTTTCTTGTTTTCCTTGAGTTTTCTCAGCTTTTCTTCGCGTTTTCTTTCGTTTGGTGCCTTAATTAGCTCATTCAACGCCCTCCACCCTGCCGTGCTCCGTTTTCACCCCAAATTATGTTGTTTATTGAGAGCACTTTTATCTTACATCTTTACATCCCTCTAAATACCATATCTTGTCGCCTAACATTATAAATTAATAACAGACAGATTGTGAACAATTTAACATTACAAATAAACACTACACATGAAAGTAAATGATTTGCTAGTTTATGAAAAGATGTTAGCAATTTTTACCATAAAGAGAGAGTGAGTATACTGGTGTCTATATACCACCGCAGCTCCTATTCCTACTGCCAAATAGTAATGTGCAAACATTGCTGTGTTTACTGAAGGGTGATGTATGCTATTGAAGTTACTGAGGTAACAACACCTAATGCCTTGATGAGTGAAAACCAAAACTGCGAAACATTTCTAATATTTTGCAGAAAGCTCATAGCGGCAACAATAAGCGTTAAGACGTTAGGAATATAAAATAAAAATAGTAGAATGAAAGAAGAAAGTAAGAGAATATAAGTATGAAAGAAGGTAATAATTTAATATTGAAAAAATAAAGCACGATAATCAATTCTTGACCCAACTCAACGAAGAGGAACAATACTGAAAAAAATCAAACACCTAATCTCTCAAGGAGATAAGCCATCTTAACTAGCACCTTGTTAAGAGCGTATCACTTATCATCATGTGAAGGGCTTGTTCTTCACATCGCCTAGTAAAACAAAATAAAGAAAATGACTCCTAAAAGCCATCCCCCTTTCTCTTCCCCAAATCCTCTTCCTATATATATATATTTCAGCTCCCGAAGTTCGGATCCGCGAGCTTAGAGTTGGTTGAAGCTTTCGCGGCTATAATAGTTGCCGAAAGCATCAACTTCATCCAAAAAAAAAACTCCTAATGGTTTGTTATATACAAACAAAGAATTTCGCATATCAACATCGTACAAATGTGTCGGCAGAACTGTAAACAAGTTTAAGAATTTAAAAGTGGAAAATATCCGCTATCTACACCTGAGCCGCCCAGGCGAGCCCGTAAAAGAAAAAGGGGCGAAGTCTACCGGAAGCGGGCTCCCTGATAAGCCGCCGTAATGGCCCCCGCTGATAACGCGCCCGCCTTTTTCTCCCGCCAAAACAGCGCGCCATTGTCGCGGGAGAATGGCGGCACAATGGCAACACCGCCCAGCACAACGCGCCTCGCTTTCCCGCCAAAGCGATCTAATTTTTTCTCGGCTGCATCACGCTTTACAACACTCCTTATAATATTCGCTTGGTTTCATCAAATTTCATTACATCTGCTTTGTTTTATTTTACTATCATCATTAGCTTATAGATATCCACTGCTGGATATTGGCTTCCCCCGATAGTAGGGACTTTCAGGGAATTAGAGATCATATTATCACCATGATCAGCCGGTGGCCGTCACCGCTGGACATTGGGGTCCCTCAATAGTGGGGGATTTCAGAGAATCAGAGACCATGTTACCTTCATCATCATCAGCTGATAGATGTCCACTGCTGGACATTGGCCTCTCCTAATAGTGGGGCGATTTCGGGGAATCAGAGATTATATTATCTTTATCATTAGCCGATGGACGTCACAGCTGGACATATGCCTCCGCCAATAGTAAGGAATTTCATGGAATCAGAGATCATATTATATTTATCATCATCATCAGCCTGGACATATGCCTCCGCCAATAGTAGGGGATTTACAGGAATCAGAGACCATGTTACCTTTATCATCATTAGCCGATAGACGTCCACTGCTGGACTTAAGCCTCCCTCAATAGTGTGGGAATTTAAGCCATCTTCTATCACGCTGGCAATTCGGGTTAGTCGTAAGCTAAAGCATAATTTGTTAATTAGCTAGCTGCAACACGAGCTGGTGAGATTGTCTCCAATTCCGTGAATTGTTATGTGGGACCTTTTACACCCCATTGTTTTACTGTAATAGTAATCAAATTAAAAATTATAAATAAAAGAATATTTTGAATAGAAGTTTATGTATATTTATAGTAAGGCTGTATAGTTCCTTTAATATTCCGTATGCTGGGAGTAATGACCTTTCACAAATAGACTTTAAAATAGAGTCCAAAAACATCCACTATGCTGAACATTTGCGTGTTGGCGGATTTCTCATTGATTTTATTTGACAAGTAAGGCCTTCACTTGATGGTAAGTGATACACTTGTTAAGTTCGTATACTTAGCACCACTATGCGGTCGCCCTGAGACCAGTAATTTCACCAACAAACAGTATCCTACAAACCGGAACACAGTAATGTTACACATTACTATTTGGCAGTAGAAACAGAAGTGGCGGTGGTACCTATTAAATGGTCTCCCGAAATGGAAACTTACCATCAGTAAACATTGCCACGGTCACAATTCCACATCGGTTTTCTCTCGATGTTTCTTCACCATTAAAATAATTATTAGAAATCGTCAATTTTATATTATTTATATAAAATGTATACATCCCCATTGAGATTTAGTATCCAGTGGAACATTTAAGAAGAAAACATGTTCCGCGAGCTTTGGAGAATTTGAGGCAATTGCTAATGGCGTTTAGTCTTCGAAGGCGTTGAGTACCAGCTCTGGCAATATTAAGAAAGATTGTTTAAGTATTTCATTACAAGAATTGTAATTTTAGTATTGTATCCATATCTGTATTTATAATACTGTTAATTTTGTTTTTCTTTTGGCAGCTACTTGTATTTTCTTTTCTTTATTGTCTTCACATCCTGAAAGGTTGTCTGGAAGAGAATGCCTTGTGACATTATATCCGCCTTTTTGTTTACTGTACCTTTCTTATAAATTTTTTTTTCTCTTGTTTTGTTAGTGCAAAGTATAAATAAATAAATTTTCATTAAAAAACATTACAATAGATAAGTTTAAGATACCACAAACATTATTACACAAATAATAGCATTTTGACAATATTTAATACAACAGTAAAAACTGTTTGTTCTCATCAGTGAAGTTTTCTTAATTGAGTTTAATTATAATTTTATAATTGAGTTGTTGTTATCTATCTAGACTTGTACTAGAAATAAATCTGATCAGGATATGAAAATATGATCAACCCTAAATGTTTCATTGAAATAGTTATGTTTTTGTATTTAAAACATTGGAATCGGCAGTAAATATAAGTAACTTTGCTTAGGATTTATTTATTTTAAATCAGTTCGTAAATACGGTTATTAAAATACGCAAATGAATTTATTAATAAACAAGTGTTATTAAAATATTAATAAAGCTCACATACACAGCCGAGTGCGCTCAATTTGATGTTTTAATAAAATCTTAATTGAAACGTATTAGAATTTTCAAGTAAATTACAATGGAGGGCGACCTCCGTCGCGCGCCGTACATTAGCGGCCGGGGGAAGGGGGCGAGCGACTGATTTTCGTCTTTCTCTCTCTTCCCAGCGAGCGGGCGAACAGGCCCACGCGTTAGAGCGGGACAGAGATAGTTCCGAACGTTGCCGTTGTTAAAGAGCAAAAATAATAGAGAGAGCGGTCGTTTATCTGTTTTTATGGCGGAGCGGTATCTACGGTCGCTATTATGGAAGACAATTTTGGCGCGAAAGAAAACTGCTTATTACCTCTTATTCTTGAAAGTGTCTCCCCACTTTAGAGTTTATAACGAGTTCGTGGGGCGCTCTCCAGTCTGATATACTACGCTTGTTTACTGGATCTTACTACATACCTACAACATACTTGCGAAATTTAAACATAAGCATATTCAATTGGAAATAAATGAATCTCTGTGTACTTCACAGATTGCTGGCTTTAAGCAGCAATGAGCAGGACCAATTACTCAATGAATTGATTGTCCATCGACGGTCAGGACTTCCTGTAACGGTTGTTCACCATAAATTACAGTGATGGCAGGTTGGACCCCAACAAGGATGCGGCCAGGTGTTGAAGTAATAAAACGTAACTTACAATATTTAAACCCTTAATTAACCTATTATTAGTGAATTCTTTAAATTCTTCGGATTTAACTAAAATTCATAAGAAAGTAGAGAAATTGTCGCGTGTTTCACATCATCATCAGCAGATAAAAGCCCACTGATGAACACATGCCTGTCATAAAAATCTCACATGTCTTTTACATATTTTGCAGTAACCTTGCAGTAAATTTATGTCTTGTGTTCTTTTAAATGTCTTTGATCCAAGGATGTCATTAACGATTTTTTTAACTTAATGTGATTCTACGAGCTCCATACCTTTAAACAGGACACTGAATGCTTAATTTATGAAATTGGGAGGTTAAAAAGATATGTATTATATATGTATTCCTTCTAGGATATTACATTTGTCAATCCAAGTCAAAGATAAGTTTAATGTTTATATATCTTATTTTAAGATAGATAAACAGTAAAATTTGCTTGCGTAGATGATTTTTTATTTTTGTTAGAAATATCTAAAAACTCTTTATCGACTTGACTGAACACTCTGTTCAAATTAATATTACTTACATGATGATCACTTTAAATCCGATGAAGCAGTGTAATTATTTATAAATAAAAAAAAATTCTTTGAGATTGTCGATCTTAACAATGTTTTTCTTTACTAGAATCTCAAGCTTAGTCGGTTCTACTAATGGTAGGTCTCTTTTGCCGGAGACTGTCTAGGTAGGTAGCACTGCAGCTCCTATTTTTACCACTAAATAGTAATGTGCGAACATTACCATGTTCCGGTTTGAAGGGTTCTATATGCTAGTAAATTTACTGGGGTAAGGATACATACGTAATGTTGCCTTACTCGTTTCATCAATAAAAAAAATAATTTCAAAGTTCGTCCAAAATCTCTCGAAGTACGTCAAGTACTTATATCTTTGTTAGAGGTACTTAAATAAAAGTAAATACATTTCAACGATCAAGAACATTTGCGACGCTGTCCTTTATATAAGGTACCCATTGTGCCCCTTTTCTTCGCGGGTGTTTTATCTAAGAATTAGATCGTCGCCCCGCAAATGGATTAAGGAGTTAAGTATTTATTTATCGTCCGTTTAATCTCAGAAAGTCGCGGTTAAACAAACAGACAGAAGGGAAAATTATACTCCTTGTTGGGGGCGGGCGTTAACATTGACGAAATAATTATAAGATACAAAAAAAACGAGAATAAAACATAAGTTTTATTTTTTATATAATGGATACTGAAAGTGGTATAATTAAAAGCAGGGTAAGTTACAAATTAAGTAATGGGAATGCTTTATGACGAATAAGAGTTGACATAAAGAGTCATTGAATCCAAACAGCACAAGATCGTATTATGTGGAATACTTTACAAGAGACCTATGTCCAGCAGTGGGAGTACATTGGTTGTAATGATGATGATGAAGTCCTACAAAAACTCACGGGATCCAATGCTCTGCTGTTCATGGTGCAGACTACTAATCGAACGAGGTTCTGACTCCCCACCAACTCGTATTACGTCACCGTGGTGGGATATGGCCCAAATGTCCCACTGTTAGGGGAGGCTTATGATGACATATTTCAACAGCATCCGTTTGGCAGTAGTCAACTGCTTGCCTTGTGATAATATTACACGTTTCTTATCTATAGTTATTCTCTCAAGCACTAAAAGGATATTTGAGCTTTCCCCAATTTTCCCATTTAGTCATTTTGACCATTTTGTTATTGTGACCATGGGGTCCACGGCTTATTACTCCACTAACAAGATCGCTATCGCAGCTTTGAATAATACCAATATTACATTTAAGTCCAAGCGAGGAGACGAGCAAGTCGTTCACCTGATGTTAAGTGATACGCTTGCCCATAATATACCGCTGGTTAAGATGTAAGCTGGTAAGTCTCATTACCCCAGTAATTTCACTAGCATTCAACACCCTTAAAACTGGAAAACAGTAATGTTTGGACTTTACAATTTGGTGGTAGAAATAGGAGTTGTACCACTTAGACGGTGTGTTATTATAAAGTTATAAAAATTCATTATCATTTCAACCGATGGATGCCCACAGCTGGACATTAGTCTCTTGTTAAGTATTACCAATACGTTCTAGTGCTGTTTGAATCCAATGTCTCCCAGCGACTCTTTTTTAAATCCTCTTTCTACCTACGAAGTTTTTCAACGCTGCCCTTTCTAGCACTTTGAGATCGCAATAAATAAAAATCCAAAAACAAAATCATTTAAAGAATATTTTTCGTACTTCGACTACGGAATTTAGGTTAAGTTACAGTTTACATATATAAGTATCTATTGAATTGTCTCTCCTCCTTCTCTTCCCACTTATATCTCTGTCCATCTCTTCGTCCATCCCCTAATCCTCTTCCCTCGGCTTTTTCTTCTCCCTTATATTTTTATTTATATAGTTCAACTTGCGGAGTCCAGGGACGAGCTCTGGGATCAGTGAAACCTTCGCGGCGATTATAGTGGCCGAAGGCAATAATATCGTTCCAAAAAATAATACTTAAAGAATATATTAATGTTGAGGAACATATGTAGATAGTAAGATATATTGTTGTTCGCTGGCTTCATTCCAAACGGCTGTATACTCCTGGTACATTGGAGTATCTCGGATCGAGACACCACCCTTACCCTTAATTTTCTTTCTTGGGGTACACGGCTTGTTGACACGGCGGAGTGCCATCAGAAATAAGTTGTTTGTGGACGATTTGCTCGATAATCAACTTTTTAAATCCATTAGCGTCGAGCCGTTTAAATCTCGAGTTTAAATTTCATGATCTCAATTCAGATGGAGAGGCTCTCGATGGTGATAGCAGTTCTTTGAGAGACTCCTTTTAATATTCATTAACTTAATGTTGCCTGTTCACAAATTTCAAAACAAATTTAAAAGTATTTTAATTACTAAAGCATGTTATAGTTTTGATGACTATTTGAATGATAATGATGTGTGGAAAGAAAACGCGCTGATTCTCCACCAACACGTAAATCTGCATGTAAGACATATAGTTATTGAAAAAAGAGATGTGTACAGCCTTATAAGTTTCTTGCTCCCATTATTCTCTGGTCCTCACCTTTGCTTTGCGGACGGCTGGTAAAATTCTGACATTTAATAAGTGAACTATAGTTTCTACATTGAATAAAAACTTTGTCTTTGCCTTTTAAATATAAAAAGTGAATTCCATGAAAATGTAAATGAAGAAAAAATAGATAAAGGATAAGATAAATAAGGAATAAACAAAATGTAAAAGAACAAAAATTTATTAAATTAGGAGACAAGGACACGTAGTAAGAAACACAGGAGATGAAAGACATTATAAGTAAGATATTTAGATAAAAATGCGGCGAGTTTAGTTTAAAAAGCGATGCATGAAAGAGCAATAAGAACATAAACAAAGGATATAGCGGAAGATAATATGAGAAATGAAAGCGAGATAGTAGGAAAACATAAAAGAAAGCAAAGGAGAGAGTAGAAAGAATAACAGGAAATAAAGCCCTTACCCAAACCATGAAAGGAAAGCTAAAACAAAAGATAATATGTAATAGAAGCTGTTTGCTATGTTAATGCTATATAGCTCATGTAACGAACCGCGCTATTTCAATTCACGGTGGATGAGCATTGGGAGCATGGGGAGGTGGTGTCTCCAACTGGATTTAATTTAAACCAAATGAAAAACCTCTCTGTTTGTTTATAATATATAAGAGTTTAGATTTAAATAAAAAACTATTCAAATTCAGACTATTCAATCAGTTAAGGAATGGTTTGTGGTTCCGACACAATAACACATAGGACCCAATGCCATTTGCTCGAGGTGCAACCTGCAAATTAGGAAATTAGCCTCTGGCTAAACACCAACCTGCATTATTAGGTCAGCGTTAGGAGAATTTACTAGTAGGTCTCTGTTGCTGGATACTGTCTAGGCAGGTACCACCGCAGCTCCTATTCCTACAGTCAAATATTACTGTGTTCCGATATGAAAGGTGTTGTATGCTAGAGAAATTTCTTTGGTAACGAGACTTAATATCTCACGTCTCAGGGCGATGAGTGCAATGTGGTGCAATGTATACCATTTTAACTAGCGTTGCATTGATGTAAAGGGTCCCATACAATAACACAAGGGACCCAAACCAACCTTACTTGCTCGTGATGCCCCCAGCTAATCATCAAACGAGGCTCTGGCCCCACACCTTCTTGCATTGGGCTAGCGTGGTGATAGACGGCCCAAATCCTCTCGCTATTAGGGCTTATGTCGAGCCATGGATGTCTATTTGTTGATTAATAAGTAATGAGCCTTTGTCTTTTCATTCTCTAACTTTCTTTTAAGAAAAACTACAGTCCGAACTGCTAAATTTTGGCTTCTTGTTTTAATACTCAAATAGACCATTTTCTTCAAAATATTTATTTATATCTCAAAAAAATATGAGGTGAATAGAATAGATCTCTCCGTGTTGATAGTGAGGGATAGAAAGTGAATAAGCGATTCAATCAGAATGAAATTTGTAAGAAAACGTTATTTAGAATTTTATGTGAGAAGTAACGAGTCGAAATGATCGATCGCTGAAATACTCTATCATATGAAATTATGTTTCAGTTTATATAATATAATCTAAGGTTTAGTATGTTTTTTTTATTCAATCATCCAAACAGATCGTTCACTTGATTAAAAGTTATGTTTACATTAACCAGTTCATAGGGTATGCGTCATTCGTTAAAGAATATAAGATACCAACAAAATTTCATGACCAAAATAAATCATTTTTAATAAAATTTAGCATAAGAAAAATACTATTTTTCTTATTGTACATACAAAAAGTATAATTTAGAAGTATTAGAGGAAAAACGAGAAGCATTAGTCAGAGATTTCTTGGTTTAGTCGGTCTTAATAGCTCAGATAATTCGCATCTTGCACGAGTTCTATATAAAGAAAGAAAGACTTCTATAAAGAACAGCTGGCCGTGGACGCCGGATTTCTTGAACCAAGTATCCCATCAGCTTTGTCAGTGACAAACAGAATTATACTTCATTAGAAAGCATATATGTTATAAAGAAGTTTGTCCTAGAACGATACAAAACTATGATATAGTTTAATATTTAATCCTTGATAAAAAGATTTTTTTTTTATTACTCGTTCCCCTTCGTGTTTTGGGTGAGGGTCTATGGGTTGCTTTATTTATTTCTTTCTTTGTTTATTTATTTCAACTTTCCCAGTTCTTCCTTTCACTCAACATTATCTTTCTTCCATACTTTTCTTTTCTCTTTCATGCATCGCCTCTCATGTGATAAAAAGATTGGGTGTTCTACATTAATACGTAAACATAATTCAATAACCAGCCTACTATATTCTTTTTTGGTGTGCGTCTGTATTGAATGGGATGTCACTATGTTAACTTAATGGTTGATATAAGGTATATATATAGCCATGGTAACAAAGTTATGAATTTATTAATTTTCTATTATTTTTTTGATTGTGACTGCAAAGGGAAACTACTAGTAATAAATATTATGCTAGTGAAGCACGCGTTGTAAACACAGTTGCGGTTGTTGGTAACGTAATTACGAAACTAAATGTCCGTGAGGTGAACTACCTTAACTCCCGTCGAGCGTTGCACAATTTAGACTAACCAAACGCCCAGTCACCGCCTGTCTAAGCCAGCAAGCGAAATTAAATGACGCCTGCAGTTTGCAAAGAAAATGCAATCACCGCCCGGCGTATGCCCGATGCAAATCTCAATTTCCGGCTCACTGTGCCCCGCCATTCCTTACGCTAATAAAACGTGCACCAAACGGAGATGCTGTTTCGCCCGCTGATGAACGCCAAATGACGTTATGACAGCGCACGCCGCCATTTAACGCCTATTTGGTTCCAATTTCAAATCTCCCGCGCTCCCCCTAGGCAAAGGCCGGCGCGGGCGGAGCCCGCCACAGCGTTTTGTTTTTAAATACAGATTAATTATTATTTTAAAAAATTACTCATGAATTATTTTAAATAAATATTTTTTTTAACAAACCATCATCGGCTAATAGACGTCCACTGTTGGACCTAATCTTCCCCCAATGGAGGGGTTATTTTGGCCAAACCCCACCATGCTAGCCTAATACGGATTGGTGGAGTGTCAGAGCCTCGTCTGATTAGAAGGCAGCACCACAATCAGTTTTTGTGTGGGATTCTATCATTATCATTTCAACCGATATACGTTCACCTCTCTAAATAATAGAGGATTTTTTTTTATACCACTAGTGTGACCTAACACCAAAAGAGATTTTTTTAACTGGTGGAAATGACTTCACATACCTGCTTCCGCGGGGGCAAAGATAAGTTATGAAGGACTTGCACCAACTAAAACTACTGCGATCTTCCTCCAACATTATGCAATTCGCAACCACCAGTAGTATTTTTTGGACACTAATCAGTTGGCAAACAAGCATACTACCTGTTTGATGGTAGCAGTTTCCGCGGCCTTTAAACAGGTGCAACATCAAAGGAATCACAGGCGCGTTATCGAGCTTGAGTTATATAAAATAAAAAATAAAATAAAAATATATTTATTAGTCACCACAAACAAAACAAGTTACAGAGATAGTATTTCTAGG
>DWLS01004375.1:0-14077 GCA_018246255.1 Pachliopta kotzebuea | reverse complement strand
CAATCCATCCATCTTTTCTTAGGTCTACCTCGACCCACATATCCCTCCACAATCATAGAGTAAATATTTAATGAGTGTAAATAAGTTTTTTACAAAGGACAAACAAACTAAGATGCAGTAACTTAATCTAATTTAACTACACTTCTTCTTCTTCTTGAGGTGCCTCTTTATTAATGAAGGTTGACAGTTAACTCCTTAAACTTTTCTCTGTCAAGCGCCATTCGGAACAATTGTTCTACGGTCTTAATTCCCGTCCTTTTTTAGTCTTTGATTTAACTATAGAATTTAACTATACAGACACTGAGAAGCTGTCTGTTTAATGCTACTCTAACTAATACTGGTGTGGCTGAGTTGGAAGCAGTAACTGTTTGAAGATGACGTGGTAGTGGTCGAAGTGAACCTTTCCTCACATGGCTTATTGATTTGATTGTCCCCACTCCCAGTTAACGGTCTCAACGGACTCCTAAGGTCATCTTTAGCATCACGCCATACCAACCGTTACTAAAACTGTACACTCAGCTTACTCAGGCACATTTATAGTATTTCATCGTACAGGATATATAACTATATCTTGGCCAGAAGTTAACATATGAAAGTTTAGTAAAATGATAAAAATAAAACAAAATAAAGTCGAGTGCATGATTATTTTATTTTGTACGTCTCCGTGGAATTCGTTCCGTTACAAACATTTTGTATATGAAATAAAAAAAAACACACTACTTAAATTAATTTATATACAAAAGTCACGATTGATATAGTATTATATAACTGAGTATGCGTGATCAAGACTAAATTTCACTTAGATGAGTAAATAAGAGAGACAAACTAAGGTTGAGCAATTTCATAGGAATGTTAAAATACAGCGAGTATATTGTTCATAAGTGTACACGGAATTAGAGAAGTTTATTATATTAAAAATGTTGAAATCAGGTGCAAATATTACATAAACTTACAGTTATGGGAAAACACTGAAGCGATCGTTTCACAATGCACCCGAAGTTAAATCATCAAGATCAATCCTCAAAGATCAAACAAAAATTCTTCTAAATCAAATAAATTATATAAAAATATATATTTATATATATATGTATATGTATCTATCCATTTCGCGATTGACGGAGCATCGACTTCCGGCTCTGTCCATTGAAAACCGACTATTAACCTACTGCTTACACGTACGAAATAATTTAATATATACAATCGTTTTGTACATAACCTTCAACCGCGGCACTAACCAAGCGATAACACGTTAACATCTACTTAACTTACGTATTTGGGATAGACTCTTTATTCAATCGATAACAAACAAACTTCGCCCAAAAGTCAACTTATTAATAAAATCACAATCCGATTTACTGGCCTTCTTACTGACGAACGATCTACATTTACTGATGTCGGTTGACCTCCGCTGCGGCATCACACTTTGGTAGTGAGGTCTAGGGGGTGCAGTTTGATTCTTTTGATTTGTGTGTAAGCCATGTCCTCCTCCTCGCTGACGGAGCCGCCGGCGCTGGCCGAGTCCCCGTCGTCGTTGTCAGGAGTTATTATCTCGCTGTCGTCGGACCTCCGCCTCGCTGAACTGGACCTGCCGTCGGATTTAACGGAGAGGTCCATCGGATTCTCTTGTAGAGGCGATTCGGAGGTTCTTCTCTCTGCCGGTGGTGTAGGAACAAATTCCGCTTCCGAGATTACATCCTCTTGTGGGGTAGGTTGGGTGGACCGCTGCTGTTTCAGAATCTCATCTAAGAAGAATCGTTTCGACGAATCGGCGTTGTGGTCGTCGATTCTAACGTCGTTGTTGTTCTCGGCCGCTTGCCTCAGAGCCGCGTGGTCTAACAGATGTCTTGAATATATCGGGTGGAATCCGGGGGGGAATAGCAGGGGGTGGTTGGCGGCGAACGGGCTAAAGGGCGGTGGAGGTAAGAAGGGCGAGTGGGGGAAATGGGGCAAGGTAATATTGGCTAAGGGCAGTGGTACGAACGCGTCTCTCGGCGGCGTGAGAGGCCGGTCCGGGGGCCGGTTTTGTGTTATCCGGGTCTTCTCGTCCAGTTTAGGGGAGGAGCCGCTCCGATGAGAATCAGGTGATCCCGAGCAAGGCATTTTATATTCGTCGAGGCCTAACAAGGCCAGCTCTTCTTTCGACCTAGGTCTTCCTAAGCCAGGAAATAAATGGGGTGGGAACGGTGGTGCTAAATGATGAGGGGAAGGCGGGACTCGCGGAGGTGATCTAGATTGCGCCGCCTGTTGCTGTTCTTGTAAAAGACAGTGGATCTTGAACCAGTTGGATCGTCGGCCGTACCGCGAGCCAGACTTGGACATGCCCACCATGAGACACTTGCGCAGTCGGCAGGCTTTGCACGCCGTCCGATTTTTCTTGTTGATGACGCACTCGCCGTTGTTTTTGCATTCCGTGATGGAGTTCAGATTGTTGTACGATCGGCCGAAGAACGACTGGAAAAAGAGAAAGAAACAGTTTTAAAAAAAAATCTGGTGAAAGGAAAGAAGAACTTAAAACTAAATCTTAATAAATTCTAAGTTAAGTTAATTGAAGATTAAATGCACGAAGATGAATTACTGAATTAGCTTTTTAATTGAAATTGAAAATGTGTTAAGTTGAATACAAGCTCGTGTTGCTGTATAATTAAGTACTTAAGTAATCGTCGAGCGTCGGATAGCGAGGGGTTCTGTTACACGGATTGTTGGCCACCGCCGCAGTGCCTTGCGTTGAAAGTGAAAACCGGTGCCTTAAAATTGTCGTGTTCACGGCTTGCCGACGTCATTTCCGCTGGAAATAGGCCACAGGCTCGGTTCCGGTCTGTTAGCTGCCTTTATATACGGTTTCGATTTGTCTCGACCTTGGGATTTCGCTTCATTATGTAACGCCATTGTTGTTTTCTTAAAAGGAAGTTTACCGTAAAGTCAGCCGACGCGGTTTTGATCACTTGAACTTGGAAGAAGTTTAACTTACAAACGAAATATAATACAATATAAATTTGACTCAACCGTTTTTGAATTTGAGTCGTGCTGTAGCTAGTGAAATTGTTGCGGTAATCAAACGAACAATTTATTGTCTCAATTTTTAAGACATTAGCAATTTTAAGTCATGTACACTAAAAGAAGTAATCAACGTTTAAGAAATATTGTGTAGTTTGTGCAGGTTGCTAGTACTGGTAATGTAAGTACTTTAAGTCGTCCCACATAACGACTCACAGGACCCTAGCCTTAACTTGCTCATGTGGTACCTTGCTAATCAACAAAAGAAGCCCTGGCTCTCTTTTAACCCGTATTGGGCTGGCGTGCAGGAAGATAATCCAAATTCTCACATTACTGGGAGAGGCTAATGTTCGGTAGTGGATGTCTATCGGATGATGAAACACGACATCATGCGGTTCCTGAATCGAAGAAGCTATTGTGCCATGGAGGGAGTAGTCTCCGCTGTAGGTGCTCAGGAAGGTTGATAACGGCACTCCGCCTCGCATTAGCCAACGCGTGCCCCGCCGTGGGCAGCTCACCACGTACTCCGATTGCCAAAATGGACGCGGATCACGGGGTGAATGATAAATCGCGTACTATTGCAACGATCGCGTCATAGATGAGGAATTTAAACTGAAACAATGCCATCTTTAGGCGCTTTGCGATCGTGACGCGAATTAAACCGACGCGACGAACGAACTGACCGAAACGAACGGCCAGATTGTATATCAGACAATGAGCTCGGTTTATTAATCGTTCTTCAATTTAATGGGACAGGGAATTTTGTTTCCAGTTTTTTTCCTTACATACAATTTACCTTTGCTCATTTAATCTTTCCTCTGTTATATCTTCACAATTTTCTCAATTTATTTCTCTTCTCTCTCTCGCATCACTTCTATCGCTTCCATCGCTGCTATTCTCCTTTTACAATTTTTGGCAACATTCCCTTTTTGGATTAATTTCTGACTTTATTTTACATAGTTTCCATGTTTATACTTTTACAACTTTTCTATTTTATACTAAATCACATATAATTCCCTTTTACAAAATCTCATTTTTATATATTATTAAGTTTTACATATTTTTGCTTTACTTTATACTAAATTTATGTAGCAATTTTAATTGCCGATTTTGTTTTACATTCACTTTAATATTTGGTGTTTCTAGATTACACTTTTGTATTCTATTTGTTCATAGTATCAATAGTGTTTTTACGCTATTATTATTCTCGCTTTCTTTTTATAGTATAGGCGACAATTTTAACAACAGCTTAGACAATGTTATAGTAATTCATAATAGGGGAATTCCCATCAGCATATCATCACGAGTGACGTTTACTTAGTACCCTACTAAATGCAAGCATTGTTTTTAGTATTACTACTGAATTAGATATAAAAATTATATAAAACCAACAGATTAAATATACTCAGGTAAATTACATTTTTTGCATACTTAATGGTCAGTTAAATGATATTGTATTCCAAGAATATATTTTTGTGAAGAAGCGAAACAAAAAGTAGGCATTAACATTACCATCTTTAAATGTACACCGGTTTAAGCGTTTTGAAGTAATGCTAGTAATATTTTAAAAGGAATCAACAAATTTAAATTTCAAGGTAAACAAACGATAAATTTGCACTCGTATTAACTTAGAATTACTTGTCGGTGTGTTTACTGGTTTATTACTGATTGCTTTCAAAGGTTTGAAGAATCTTCAAACTGTGCATATAGATGGATACCACTCAAATGTCTGCGTTATTGAAATTGAATTATGATCCATCGGCCGCTGTGATCATAAATACTAAGCACAATGACTCGTTCAATAATTAAAACTTAAAGTTCATGAGCTTATACCAATTACAAATATAGAGCCTTAGTTTATTAAATTAGAGTTGATTTTCGATTATTGGGATACAAGTAATGATGGACATAGTTCAAATTTAAGTTAAGTGTGAAATTAAAATTTATTATTTACTAATCGATGGTCATATTTGCAAGGACTGAGACTTCAGCTGTATGTAAAGTATTTTGTTAAGAATTATGTAAATGAGTACTACAATGTAAAATACTATAGTAATAATGTAGTAAGTAATTATTTTTTATTTTACCAGGTGACGAGATTAGCTAAGCGTTCACCTGACGGTAAGTGATGAGTCGGTAAAATAGATACACTGCGTTCTTCGTTTTGAAACATAAAGCGATAAGTCTCGTCACCCCAGTAATATCTCTAGTTCCAACACCCTTCAAATCAGAACACAGTAAGGTTTGCACATTACTATTTGGCAGTAGAAATGGGAACTGCGACGGTACCTACCTAGACGGTCTCCGCAACACACACCTACTACCAGTAAAGTATTCACTATGACTAGTAGTATATCTGTTTAACTAGAGCAGGTTTTTCTATGTATATAGTATAACATAAAACTATAGATATATTAAAACATTGTTTTGAAATTAATCATATTAAGACAAAAAAGCTTTCTTGGTTATAAGAGCCAGCTTGTTCCCGGCGAGCTTGAGCTTGGCCTTATTACCATTCAACGTTCTCTAATATTTAGTTGATCTATATTGTAATTAGAATACTGTAATATTTGTAGTCATATGAAAAATATTATTAGAGATTACATATAATTTATGGTCAAGTGTGTAAATGTCGCGACGTAGTGGATGGTGTGTAAACGAAGAGGTAACATTCTCGTAGATCTGCGACGGTTCCCAGCTAACCGTTCGCCGAGTAATGAGGATGTACATAAATTTAGCGAGCTCGGCTAGAGTTACGAGGGACCTTAGCACCACCGGTGACCCCTGACCCCCGTCCCCGACCCGCGACTGAACTATATGTCTCCGCGACAACGCGGCGCGTCCCCGGATGGGTCGCCGCATCATGTAACATGTCCCCACCGGTCCCAACACTGAATATGGAGACCCTCACACCCAATAAGGTGTAATTGAATTAGAACCTTTTTGTTCCTTCTTGTAAAGAGAATGTTTACCTTATTGAATCACAACACAAACACATCACTTTACTCCAAACCAATGCCTAAATATTTTATTGCGTAAACTTTACAATGGTAGTAGGTCTTGTAGCCTACAAATAGTAATGTGGATACTTTACTGTGTTACAGTTTGAATGATACAGTATACTAGTGAAATTACTGTGGTATGTTAAGACATATGTCCCAAGGTGACGAGGGGAATATAGCGCTGGTTATACCATTCTAACTAGCTACGTTATTATGGGTAAATATATCACATACGATCAGGAGGCTTTGCTCTTCTCATCGGATAAAAAAATTTAAATGTTTTATAAATTATTGCTAAAAGTATCACGTAAAAATTAAGCTGCCTAGTAATAGGAATTTTGTATTGCAAATTTTAAAGTCTATGTGCAAAATTTAGGTGCGATGTAATGTGAAGGGTTTAAGTATTTGTGTAAGTTCAAGAATGATATAAGCGATGACATAGTCGAAGATAGCGACGTGAAAGCTATAACTAAGGCTGATCTCATCACATAGAAAATATAGCTAGGAAGAAGTTTCAAGACTTGTATATATATTTATAAGATAAAGGATATAGCGAATTTTGTTTTAAGCAGTTAACACCGATTATTAACAAGGAGCCATTAGATATCCGGAGATCTTTCACTGCTATATATCAAACAGTGTCTTATTAAATATATATTATTTTCAGGCTTAAAACCAGCATATCTGATTGTGTAATATCCTCTTGAAGGAATCTTTTAATACAGTTATACGGCGCAATCAATATTTATGAATTGAACATACAGCGGCTAGCTCTGTGAAGATTTTACGCGATTTGGAGGTAGTGTGCGCAGTTTAAGTCCACGTTTACTCATAAGCGGACACCGCATGCTTTTTGCCAAGCTGTCGTCTATTTTTCTGTTTTCTTATTTCTCCTTATAGGCGAGGCGAGGTGGGAAGCAATCCGCCGTGTTTGTACCTTACAAGTTTATATTAGTTTTTTCACCCGGCGGTCTCCGAGCATTGCATGTAGCAAACGATAGAAACTCGTGTCGGGCGTTACTTCGAGCCGATATGGATAAAAGAATATTATAAATATGAAACGCATCAACTAACGTAAATATTTCCAATGTAACCTTCCGTTATACGGGCGAAACGATTACTTTTTATATTATTTGGATTTATACAAAACAAACACACAGCTAGTACACAGCATTGAATTTCTCCTTATGGGACAAAGCCTATAGCTACAGCAGAAAGGAACTTCAAGAGAGATGTTTTATTTTATGTATGCATTGAAATGTACAATCCTACTAATATATTCTCTTTCTTAGCGTGCGTCCGTGCAGAATGGGATGTCGCTATGCCAATTTAATGACTGACATATGCTTTATATATAGATAAGGTAGCAACGTTTGGAATTTATTAATTTTATATTACTTTTTAGTTCTTTAGTTGCGAATTCAACGGTCAACTACTAGTCAATTATAATCGATAATTGTTTAATATTAAACCTTTGGGAAGAAATAACAACAAACAGGATTCAAACAGTTCATGCCATTCAAATGCAGATTTATAATATAAAATGAATATCCATTGAATTCCAGCTCGCAGTCTAGCTTTTTTATAGCATTTCGGTGTAGCAGTTTGATTTATTAATAAAAGCGAAGTTGCAGGACACTGCCGAGGGCTTGATGACCTCAGTCCAGGTTCCCGATCGCAGCTTTGTATTTAATGGCCGAATAAAGCTTTATTTTTATCACGTGAATGTATAATAGCTTTTAGTGCTAGAACTTATAAGTGAATTATTGCAGCTAACAGTGACAGCTAATGCACTACATTTCATTTACTTTTATCTACATCATTACTATTACTTTGCTCAAAAAATTCGCTATACATATTTATTTTTGCATTGTATATTTATTAGCAATGAATATAATTGTGTTAACTTACTTTATAAAGTTCAATAATTTTAATAATGTCCATACTAAAACTGCAAAGAGCTAATTTTAGTCAGTAAATATCGTTCTCTTTTGAGAACTAACAAATTCGTGTTTTAGTGCATAGTATATAAATATAACTGTGTTGCCAGTGAAATTATTAATAATTGTTACTAATAAGCATGATTATACTAAACAATAGTTTAATATTATATAAAAGTTTTTTGCCAGATAGGACGAGATGAGAAACCTGCAGTTGAATAGCAGGAACGCAACGAATCTGTTTTGGATGTTAATAAGACAAAACAAAGATTTTTATATATAAAACATATTGTTTTTAAGTTATTAGATCTATGTGTAGTGTTTTTAATTTATGCTGAAACACTTTGCGATTGCGTCGGCCGTTTTCCGAGAAGTCCCGGCGGAGCTTCACTCGTTGTTTGATTATTCAGCGGGCAATTCATGGACACGTTGTTACGACTCCAATTGAATATACTATCATAGCTGGAGTACAGTTACAACCAGATTTATACGCGTTTGTAGCGGACATATCACTGGCTACATGTGTATGTTTCTTGCTTTACACTTCATGTTTGTATTCGTTAGTAACATTAGTAACAGTATTTTAAATTATTGCTGAATTCTGTATTCGTACAGTGGAAGTATTTTTTATCGGTAGATTATATCATAAGGCTTTGAATCTTTGCGGACTTTCTTTTACAGTTTTGCAAAAAATCGTAATAAGTTTAAAGAATGTCTTTTCAAAATGTTTGTTTTCAAATTTAAAGAATGGTGTAATTAGTAAAATATTTGGACTACTTCTTCTATAACCTCATAAAATATCTATCAATAGAATAACGATCTCATCTCATAGTATTTTTAGTGAAATAAAAGCATGAGTGATCTAAAATAACTCTTAAATAAGAAGCGGAGTACGGCGAGGTCAGATTTTATCGCACCGAGTACCCAACAGATCCAACAATGTATGGCCTATAAACACAAGTCCAGAGCAAATTTGCTGGCACCATTAAGACCTAATAAAATAAGGTATAAAAACCTTATGGCACTCATTTTATAGTGTTTTCTTTAGAGGTTACCTACCGCAGACTCTTGTAAGATACGTCCTAATAGCTTAGAAGTTTTACTAAGTAACGCCGATGTGCTTTGCTTATGGCTCGTAAAGATTTTGCATCGAGTGGGATAGTTAAGTGCTTGTTACTTCTTAATATGTATAATTATTAATATAGAAGTATTTAGAATTATATAACTGGTCTTTAGTTAATTTCGATCAGTTTTGCTCTGGTCGGGGTAGTTTGTATTTATATTTGGTGGAGTAATCCTGTGAGTAATCAAGGCACTATAGTTTATGTGTATTATCGAGTATTAGTTAGAAAAAACATATTGCCGTGTTGATTAACTAGCCTCTCATAGCTGCGAATACATTCAAATTCACTTGCGCTAAATTCTAGTGAGCTGAGTGACAAATTATCGGTGTACTGTACACGGACGGACGGTGGGACGGTCGGTCGGACGGTCGGACGCCCGGCGAACATAATCACGCCTAAACACGAAACAAGCGTGAGAACATTGAAGATAACATTACAAACTTTCTGACCCTCCATCCGAGGTGTACTCCGACCGTCTCCGACAAGTTTAAGTTTACATTCATCAATGTTTTCGCATCGGACACAAAGTTTGTACATCGGTTATGTTGGAGATCGTTTAATGATTTTTGGTTATGTTATTGAACAGTAAATGTAGGTTTGTTTTCGGCAGGCTCCGCGTCCTCTCAAGTTAGCTCTCGGAAGCGGCGACCCGTACCCGCCGAGCTGATGTTTTGATTGCGGCTGACATTCAAACGCAATCGATTATATCTGTAATGCGACTCGATGCCAGCTGATGATGACGTATCAACATCCGGTTCCATGTTTCAACTAGTCAAGTTTTGATTTTTTTTTTCATCGACAAAGCGATTTGAAGAGCAGATCGATAACTCGACAAGCCTATAATAATATAAGATTTTGTAATGGTAGCAGACCTTTTTTGCTGGAGAGGTCAGTTGGTTTTTTTCTATAGTGAAAAAAGGCCAAACGAGCGAATAGTATACATGATGTGATTACTGACGCACATAGACAGTCGCAACACCAGGATCACTGCATTACCGACCTTGAAGGAGAAAGTGGTACGCTCTTTCCTTGAAAGACCTAAAAGGTATCAGCGCGGTTCCTATTTCTACCGCTAAATAGTAATGTCCAAACATTACTGTGTTCCGGTTTGAATGGTGCTGTATGTTAGTGAAATTACTGAGGTAACGACACTTGACAATTAACGTCCCATCGTAACCAGCGCCGTTTCTTATGAGCGAGCATATCACTAACTATCAGGTTGGTGCTCGGCACCATATTGTGCTCGGAGGACTTAAATCATATGTAAGATATTAAATCACTTTACTCTTATTATATACACATTGCCTCGTTTAAATCTAATTTTTATTATTTTATTTATTTCTCTTAAAAATACACAGTTTTGTACATTTTATTTGGTCCGTGGTTCCCGAACTAGGAGTAATACCTGTATTTCGGGAACCAGTTTCCGTTACAATATAGGTGCTTACAATTTCTTAGTATAAGAAATGACAACGTTTTTGTTACAATCAAAAAAGATCAGTCATACACAGTAGATCTATATACTCTCCGTTATTTACCACTGCCATCAGTAGAGGTGTTGGTGAAAATCATATGTCCATAAAAGGGTTTTATTGTAGCTTGTCGGTTTTCTCATGTTTTCTTAAACTGAATGTTTTTCTCATATAATTTAATTCGATAAAAAAACAACTAGCGATGGTGCAATAACACACCATACGACATAAGCAACAGACGTTCCGACTCGCGAAACACATGAAAATTGTTGCCATGCTCCAATAAGTCAATCGGTGTGGCAACAGTTGCGTCAATTAGGTATTACAAAATAACCATAAAACAAAGACAATTAAATATTTGTTGATCAAACAATACTCGTCCCTGCGACCGATTGATGAATACTACAGGAATGTCAAATTCGCGCGACATCGATTACGGCGACAGATAAAACAAAGCGTGCGGTGCGCCAGGCGCCGGAATCGATTTCGCGTCAGAATCGAGACGAATCGATTCACACCGCGAATGATATTGCAAACGAGAGAATATTGTTTCAATAACGCGGCCGCAGTAAATGAACCGAATTATTATGATCTAGATCAATGTTTCCCAAATTGTAAAAGGGCAGTTCTGTTATTAAATCTAAACTATAAAAACAAATAGGTAATATAATTTATTGCATTTTTAGTTTTTTTTGTTTTTAGGGGCATTTGGTAACAGTTATAAGATTCATGGGGGGCACAATAAAAATACTCAAATGTGGGACATGGGACCAAGAAGGTTAGGAAATGCTGATGTAGATCATAGTTTACTCGTTAGAACTAAAAGTTTTTGTTTTAATTCCATAAGACAACGAGACGAGCAAGGCGTTCGTCTGATGGTAAGTGATACCTCTGCCCATAATAACGCGGCGCTGGTAAAGATCTTAATAACTTACGTTAGAAGGTGGCCACCTTCTAACGTAAGTTATTAAGATCTTAAGTTATTAAGTCTCGTTACCCCAGTAATTTCACTACCATACAGCACCGTTCAAATTGCACATTACTATTTCACGGTACAAATAGGAGCTGCAGTGGTACCTACCTAAACGATCTCTGGTATAAGAGACCTACCACCAGTAAAGTCCTTCACCTTATTGAACTGTTTTGCCATATGAGTATTTTTATGTTCCGGCTTTTAACATATGAGAGTATGCTTCAACATCCATGGTCTCATTGTCATTAAACTTTACATGAAATTTAAAGCTAGTGTTAGCTTATTAGGGGGTGTATAAGGTCCCAAACATCAACTCACGGGACCCAAGCCCATTTCTCTTGCTAGTGGTGCACTCTGCTAATCAAAAAGCTCTGATTCTTCTCCAACCCGCATTGGATCAGCGTGGAGAGAGATATCCCAAATCCCCCATTATTAGGGGAGGCTTTTGTCCAGCTGTGGTCGTCTATTGGCTGATAATGACTACAGCTTATTATATATAAAAAATACTATGCAGTAGGCCATAAATATTTTTTACTCTATGGCTCAATTCTATGATTTTTACTGACATTTTCATTTCCCGAGTATTGAATTAATTCATAATTTTTTTTAAGTTATCTACATGATCTTGTTGGTTTACTTAACTAAATTTGATGTCAAGTGTTATACCGTTGTAGATAAAAGTAACAGTAAAATTTATTTTGACTGTTGACTTGTTAAACATAAAACCGCACTGAACAAGAAAACTTTTCTTTATTTTGTATTATTCAAATTCTACTTTGTATTATTAATGAAATCGCAACGTTATGATATCATAATTATTAAAATGAGGTTATAAAATGTAAAGATTACATTTGCCTAGATATTAAATCTGTAAGCTCATCTAAATGTTAGTTGGTTTAATATTTATAGTTTTATTTGCGTCGGAGCATTAGTGATCTATGCTTTAATCGAGATTTTGTCTGTGATATTTATATGAATTATATGTGTCCAAAAAAATTAAGCGAAATATTAATTAAAACCATTGAAACAGTTTCTAATTTTCAAATTTAAAATTATGTTGAAGACTTTATAATGAGTTTTTAGAGCGACGGCTAAGACTATAATTTACTAAAATGATCAGTGTAGTGACACATATTAAAAGATTTTGAATGTTTTCTAAATTAACACAAACAAAATGTATTATTTATTATCAAATTAAATATGTTGAATTGGTAATATATACTGTGGTGTGTGTTTTCAAAATTAAATTTGTTTTAAACTTTATAAGTTTTATCACTATGTAACAGTTTCTGATGTATGTCATTGTATAATCGAGTTCTTTGGTATTTACTATGAAAAAAAGTTATCATCTAGTTTTGTATCTATATTTGTAACTTCTTTTTTATCGTGGGGAAAATCTTCAGAAGATAAGATATGTGAGATTTATACTCACTTAAACCCCGGTGGTTACCTTCAGTGGATTGCGGAAGGTCATGAGATCTTCGGGAACTCACCGGTGCCTCCTTCACTGCTGATAAGCACATCACAGGGAGAGCTGTTGCTCTCCCCAGCACCCACAGTTTGTTATAACAAAATACTAAACCACTTCATACTTGTTGCCAGCCCAGGGTTCACTCAATGGACAGTGAAGGCCCCCTCACTCAAAGCGCGTGTATTCAAAAACCCTTTTACTCGCCTTTTACGACAGGCAGGCCTTACCTTAGTCCTATTCTTAATAGCCCGGGACTATAAGGTTATCTTGATATCTTTTAGTATTTATTTGATAGTTAACAGAATATGTATACTTTCTGTCGACTGTTATACCGTTATTTTTAACATTTAGTATCTTACTAAAAAAAATAATTATTAAGTGTAGTAGTTGCTGATTATCGCTTGAATAAAAGCTGCATATTCCCAAAGGGCATACATCTCGCCTCCCTAATAGGCGATTGTGTCGTTAAAATTAATTCCAGCCGTTCTAAAACATCGAAGCAAAGTGTCTAATTACGGTGTTCTTAATCGCAAACGCCGGAGCTGGTCGAAGCTGAAAGTGGATCCAATTAATTACTAAACAACAATCCAATTTATTTACGTAGAGCTACGCTAATGGCAAAACTTTTGTTTTCTTACAGCTACCACGGCTGATAGAGTATTTACTATTACTTAGATATTTGATGCGTTTTGTTATCAAAGAAAAGCAAAAACTTTTATCAAAGAAAAGCAAAACTTAATATTCAATAGTACAGCATAATAATAGATTAAACATTAACAATTGAAATGATTGTCGTATGTTGTTTTAAGGTATGTGAAATTTACTAATAATTTTAATTATTATACATAATTGTTATTAAAAAAGACAAGTTTAAAACCCAGTATATTTATGAATATATGTTAATATTATAAGGAATAAGATCAGAATGTGTTAGTGAATAAAGCGATTTGTTAAAAAGTTAGTAGCAGTTTAGTGTCGAGTGGCATCGCGGTCAGGCACGCTTTAGTCCAGTGATTCCCAAAGTGGTCTACGTCAGCGAAAAAAAATTTGGGGGTCCATGAAATGAAAATGGGGGTCCACGATAGTGGATCTCAACACATA
>DWLS01004374.1:0-14078 GCA_018246255.1 Pachliopta kotzebuea | reverse complement strand
CAAGTCCTTTTCCTGTCCCAAAACTGTAATGTCTTGATTGATATGACTGTGTTGCGGTTTATAGCGATTAGCATCAATTTTAGTGTTTATCAACTTAACTGACGTCAAATTACGGGTACAGGATCACTAACGTTACGTAAACTTTTTATTGGTCTCAGTCATCATACAATGATATTTTTGTATATAAACTTTGATAAATGCTTTCGTACCTGTCTGGAATTCACGTCACTATTAAAAGATGTTTAACTATTTTTACAGGTATACGGTTTTTTAAAATAATGAACTGTTACTTAGTTGATGAATTACCCGTGATAACGCTAACTAGACTTGCATGCTAACAAAATATGTAGTAACTTAGTGTTAATAAATTTCAATAGTAGTTCATAGCGATTTGCTTCGTAGGTTTACTTTATTAAAAAATAACCTATAGGTTTCAGCATCGTTAATAAATGCTTATTTTTTTAGTATTAAAATTTATTGTAGTAAGACATACTATATTATTAAGTTTCAGTAAAAGTTTTAAAGTTGCTTAAATATATTTTACATCCATGTATGTTTTACAACATTTACTAATTATTAGTTGCATAATAATTAATATATATGAAAATTGAAAAGTAAGTAAAGAAGTTGAGATATAATCTATCGAATGATAAATTTACCGTTAGGGTCAATACAAGCGCTATAATCTATCAGCATAGTTCGCGCACAAGCCGAGTGACCGGTGTTGTGTACAATCATCGATATTGTCTATCTTAAGAATATTTTATATAATATATTAAAACAAACCTGTAGAAATATATAGAAATTTTACAATATCACATTGAGTAAGGCTAAAGTCATATCTATTACAAAATCATTACCAATATAGTCTAAAATGAGAAGTAATCACGACTACTGTGTTATTCAGATAAACCGTATTGTTTTCGGATATTTAGGTTTCGTAATGTTTAGGTATTATTGTTTTAATAATGACTAAAAACAAGAAAATTCTGTAGAAATATTTTGTTTTACTTTTTTAAATACTTAGTTAAAACTAAAATTTTGGATGTCTAAAGTTTAAACTCTTGTAAATATTTTTAGACTTGTGTTTTTCAACTCTTTTTTATTTTGTTACGGGGAAGCAAAAGGTGGTATTATAACATATTTAAATTCAAATATATTCAGAAAATCTGTATATATCGACGACGATTATAAATTTTAATATTATTATATACAATAATTAAAAGTAATATATAGTAGTAGTAAGTAATTCACGTTAATATTTATAGTTTAGTTAGATATATTTTTTCAATTTATACGTGGTTCGTATGTAACATTCGTGTGAATGTAAAACAAGTAAACCTGCACTTAATGTAAACAAACTCTGTGTGCGGTAGTACAAGTTGGATAATAATTGTGTATGGCTGTTTGCGGACTTGTTCGCGAAATAACAGTGATCAGCACAGTAGAGCTGCGGGTGCATTCTTTCCTGTAGGTTATTATTATACATAGTGATGTATATTTGTTTTATCATACGTACTATAAGTTGAATATACGCTATTAATTTAGTTCGTGTATTCATACAATAATTTAACAAAGTTTCAAACCGGAACCCAGTAATGTTTATATACTGCTGTTTGACGGCAGAAATAAGAGCTGCGGTACTTACTTAGGACCAAAGAGACCAAAAGTATAAACTTTGTAGTAATTAAATAATACTGTTGATAGTTAGTATTATTAGGAACAGATAAATAATGTTACAGTACATATAACATTCATAGAATACACATTAGGGTGTTTGTCTGATTGTGACCGACCACACAAGCAACAGAAAGATAACATCACTTTGAAGCTTGTGTAAGCGTGAAGATATTTTCTGAAACAAAAACAATTTTAAAACAAAATTTTAAGAGAAAAATAGAGCATAGCCGTTTTAACAATGTTTAAGGTCGTGATCTAGAAAGAGTATGTAGGTTGGGTAAGCGCGACTTAGCGTAATCCCCTGCGGCTGTTCTATTCAGCGAACATTAACGCTATACAGTGAACGTCCATTGCCACCTTCTGACAACCAGTCCCTCCGCAGCAAAGATTAAATTGTCCAATAAGTATACCGAGTAGATGATTTATCATTTCATATTCCAATTATCCAAGTATTAGCGGATTGTCTTTCGTTTGTCTGTCCGCATTGAATTGTATTGACATTGTGCGGCCGGCGTACTTAATCATTCTATTGCATATATATGACAAACTGTTCGCGGAGACATATTTATCAATGTCGCGCTACCGAGGTGTGGAAGGGATTTCCTTAAGGCTAATATTGTGCCATTGCTGGTACAGCTTCATGAGAAAATGTCTCAATTAATATAATCGTGACTCTCAATTAATATTTCTATTGATCTATAAATAATTATTATCAATAGACGCAACAATATTCAAACAATATATTCTGATTTTGTCTTTGAGCAGAAGTGAAAAAGACTAGGAGACTTTTACCCTTGTATTTCTAGGTGAAAAGACAGGAGATTAGCTACGAGTTAAATACTATGTTTAATGTCTATAACACTACTTGTCTTTAGTATATTTAATAATCATTTCTGATCATTAGATCATGTGTATATTAATGCACTCTTATTCTTTCTACTGTTTGAGTCAAGACAAATCAGATTTTACATAACATAATGAGACAATTTTTACAAAATAATAACTGAACAAAGATTATAAAAGGTACAAAAGTAATAAAAATAAAAACTTTTTGTTTGATCGGCTAAGCCCGTATTAACAAGGATTGCCTGAGGGTAGCGACTTTGTTGACACGTCAGCATCAGAGGTCAGTAGACTCTGTTGTTCATAATTCTTAAAGATTAAATTATGATGATCGAAAAACGTATCGATCAATATCAACAGGGATGTATTAAGTTAACAATGAACTTAATAAGAATATTAACATAATAGTATATTAGAAACAAACTGTACTGTAACTTTTTACATATTTACTTTGTGTATTTTTCACGGGTAATTTTTTTTATCAATCATTTCTTTTATTCGATGTAGAAATGACACAAGCATCATACGCTATTACGTGGTAGGCTCTTATATAAGAAATAAGATGATAAACATAACACGATGTTGTGCTTGTCGCTTTGAAACATAAAGAGGTAAGTCTCGTTGCTATAGCGACCTTTAAACCGGAAGATATTTGCATATTACTATTTGGCATTTGAAATATGCGTTGTGTTGGTCGGTTTCCGGCTTTATCGGCGGGGGGTCAGTTCGTCCCCGGTGTGTCGGGGCCCGTATTTTTCTGGCGATACCGTAATGCGCAAGTCACGAGCGGTTATGTAAGCAGGCTGCCGAGCGGCGCCGTCATTATAGGCATTACTGCAGGAACACTCGCCATCGCCCGGCCATTGTCAAGATTGTGGGGGTCAGAGAGACCCCGGATCGATGTTAAGTAACTTGTAATTTCGCAACAACTATTCCTATAACCCAATAAATCGTTGCTTGTAAAACAATTTACCGGCATCCACGTATACCCGCAGAGCCTAGATCACGTTTGATGATAGACATCGTGACCGACGTGCGTTTATTAATTATGGAAATTACCGCGAGTCATGTTCTACTCAAATATTAACTTAGATGTAAGTTATATTAGTTGTGTCACGGTTGAAATCTTACTGTTCCCGTTACCCCTTCATGCGGTTCTTCCTATTAACTTATTATTTATTTAATTAAGATAACAAGCAGCCAATACATAAACATAGAAAACTTGATTAATCTAAGAGGTCTGTATCATATTTTATGGTGAAGTAGCGTTAAGTAATTATATAAAATGATTTACAAAAGACTTGGAGCAGATAAGTAGAATAATGAAAGTTGTGATCAGAATTTTCGTAGCTGCAAAAAAAATTGAGTTATTTTCATAAATTTTTTTCGGATTTTGTTGGCGACTGTCTGCACTTACAGGGTCACAAGTGGCGAAGTTTGGATTAGTACGGTCAGCGGGCCCATCTAACTAGCAACCATTCCTTTATCTGCAATTTGTTATAACAGGATTCCTATGTTCCAGTAGTCATGTACAGTCGAGAGTATATTATGAGCAAGCTAGCAACGTCATGTCCGGTCTCATCCTTACTTTTTGAAACTGTGGTCAAATAATTGCTCATAATTTAGCGCATTGCAGATGAAAAATTAACATGTGTGGTATTAACAAAGTCTTAGGTAAGAACTATGTATAAAAATCAAACTAAGAACAACAGTCAATTGATGAAAGATTACCTAACAAGGAATAAATGTAGTTGAAGGGAAAAACTGAATGTTGTATTCATTTAAGAGAACATGTGACCATGAGTGCAATATGGGAATATAGGTTGTTATCCGCTTTGAGTCGTTTTATGGGATTTATGACAAAGATAAGAAAATAAAGACGAATAAAATAGGTCAAAGTCTATCACGTATACGCTGTTCAAGTATAAAGTAATTCAAAATAAGCATTTGTTGCGTTAAACATTCGTAATAATCTCTCAGCATCGCGAAAGTCTTTGCTAGATTATTTCTAAGAAAATGATCTGTATTTTTTAACTTGTTAAATATATAATTTAGGTTCAGAACACTATGTTTATTAATCAAAAGTTATGTTTAAAGAAATAGAGAGTGATTTAAAGATCGAGTAAATCTTTTCATCAATGAAAAATATCCTGTTTTTCTTTTGATTATACGTAATGATTTCAGATTGAAAAAAAGCATGGTATGTCAACCGTGAGGTTTATTTCGCATAAGATGCAAGCTTTCATTATTATTCATCAGCTATCTCAACTGGTCGGTTCGGTATCTCAATATTAAACTGTCGCGTCAAATGTAGCGGAAATTTTCTAGAGGCAGGTTGTTCGTACTGCGCCGGCATAGCAAAGCGTCGGTCTGTTTGATGTCGGGAATCACAAGTGTAGCGTGACATATCCGACGGTCCACGGTTGCAGCGGCCACTTTTTTTTGGATCTATGAACTCTATCTTGTCCATATCACGATTACCGAATGACGAGTTAGTGTCCGTGTGTGCGTGTGCCTATTTGTTTTCTAAGATTAAAGCTTTGAATTCCCTTTTTTCACTTTATAGGTATCCTTTATATCACTACTAGTTGTTAAAATTTGTAAATTATTCAATTGAACAGAGTTTGTAATATTTATTATAATACAACATGAATGTTAAAAAAACTATGTATTCTCTCTGTAGTGCTAACAGTTCGTGGTAATAAATTCATTATTGTGTATAAATTCACTGAATACACCCAAATTCCACCTAAAAACAAACCAACAAGATGCAACTTCCTTCCTCGCTCGGAAATGTGAGAGTGCCATTGACTAGCGTTCGAACAATGAAAATTTATTAAAATGCGATAACAATAAAATTCATGTCCGGACATTAGCGATGGTAAATTATTCTCCAAACGCCACTTAATGAGAAATGATGGGTTCGTAAGAAAATAAAAAAAAAAACACAATGTACCCACCCCGGGTTCCATCGAGTAGTCAACACATTGCGTATGCAGGGCGCATGCACTTGAAATTACATGCCCTGTATGCAAAGAAATTCCTTTCACGGTGTCGCCACGGCCGAGAAGAAATTGTGGTGTCATCAGCTTACATCATTATCGCGACATGTCTATTTTTTATATTCCTCGTTTAAGGAATACACCGAAGCAAAGCAAAACTGGAATGATGTTTTTTAAATCAACCGACTTTGAAAGGTTTATATGTATCTTAATGATAAAAAGAGTTAATAAATTTCTATATCCTAACACTTATAGTCTATATTGAACTTTAAGATATTTTTTAAACTACCGTAGTATTTGCTTTAATAAAAAAAAGGTTGAAATTGCTTTCGAATTGTAGACGCTGTACTCTTGGTAGTTTGCTTTTATCGCGGGTATTGATATAAAATAAACTATACAGCGCTATAAATCGCTGTGAGACACCCACGAAGTCGTATACGATTCGACTTTTAATCCGACACAGCTAAGCGGCTTCCGTCGCCTTGAAATTTCCACTAGTCGAAAGCATGAAGGACGTCACATAAACAGGCTATGCAAATACGTAAACTATATATTCAAACAAGATCAATTTCGTTATAAAATATCGCTATCGTTCGCATAGTAATAGTTTATTTAATTCACTATATAGGGTATTCGAATGATAATTATTGATATAACTGGTATCGATGGTGTTAATTGTGAACTAATTCAAATTGAGTACGTTATGTAAGAATGTTGCATAACAGCCGAAATGCAATCCGGATGTGAGAACGGCCGGTTTGTTTGCGTACATCGGCAGTTCTGTCCGGGAGGTTCTTCCGTCGAGGCTAGTTGTTATTCCCGGTGCCGCCTGTCACACGCCAACCGCCCGTGATAATAAGAAACGTAATATAAAAGTATTATAATCCAATCAGAAGTTAACTCGTAGTGTGACCGCCCGCGAGAACGTTTTACCATTCGGGACGCGACCGTTCCGATCGTAAAACATTTTTTGGACGTACAACACTTATAAGAATTACAAGGACAGTGTATTGATTCGGAGCATGATGCGCTACGTTAATGTGAACGTCACCATCATGTGTGGCAATGGTGAGAACTGATCATAAATTAGTGTACCCATGTGAAAACCTTATTAAAATTCCTGTTACGATTTTGATCGTTTCGTATTTTAATATTGTAATGAAATATTTGTCGCATATAGTAACAGTTATAGTGTACTATGTTGAATAAATATGTATGATAAATCTTTTTATACTACTAATGTTATTCACACGTTTTTAATTTAGCGATTAGTACTGTAGTTTATACAATTCTATTATTATTCTTTCTATTGTATTATTACGATTGTAACACGACCGAGCCTTAATGAAGTATAACTAGTTTATATATTTCACTTTATGTATAATAAGACTAGAAGTGCGGATTTGATCTTCACTAAGCCTGATTTGACGGTGATGAAAAACTTGGCAATGATACCGACATAGTTCAAGATCAACAACATTTTTCGTGGAAATACGTCCTTTTTTGATGCTTTTGAGGTTAGGATTTGAGTCTCAGCAGAATTAAATCGTCTGTTTATTTTTTTTAGTCCGATGATCATCGGTAAAAGAATGATTTTTGTTTAATGGTCTAATCATTATTGTCGTATCAATTTATATACTATATAATACTATTAAAATCATACTTCAAATATTTCCTCACAACCTGCACATTTAATGCTATAGACTGTGGACTCTGCATACCCTGGAATCGAAAAATTTTATAAGATAGTCAAAAGACTAGCAGCGTTATACATGAGAATGAAGTTAATGACATGATAATGAAAAAAATAATTATCATATGCATTTTTCGATTCGCAAATTTATTGAATAATTATTTATAAACATTAGATTTTTAATATTACAAAGCATAGTTAAATGCAACAACTTTTTCCTTGTACATTTATTAGAATAATATGTTCTGCATTATAGTTTACATTATATATAGACAGATTAAGTCATTACTTTCGGTACAAAGATGACTAAGTACATATCAATTTAATTATCACATCATATTAAAGAAACGTAATAATTTATTTACTAATAGATTCCGTCGCGTGAGGTGTTAAAGGTGGCTCTAAAAATATACTGGCGTGTGAAAAACGCGTCATAAACATGTGACTTACGTACTTTTTAACGTTTGTAGCGCTTACATTTAAATATATTAACCTTAATAACGCCTACGTTGATAACATTTCGCCTAGTTTCCGCCATTTATTGTTATAACTAGTCTGATCGCGAAATGATTATTGCCAGTAACCATCCCGGTGATCGAAATTCGACTATAATTTCATTGATGCTTCGCAATGAGGGAATACAAAAGGTATATACACGATTGTTATATTTAAGTTATCTTTTATTTGTTATTAGAGAAAAAATTACACTTTCAACCTTCTTCATCCATGTCCAATATCAATACACAAGTGTTGATATAAACATCTTCCACAGTGTGCCTAAAGGTTTTCTTTTACCGTATTTATGATAGTGCTATACAGATGATTCGTCGCGTTAAATATGGTGTCGTTTCAAAGCGAACGCTGCATTGCGATGTTAGTAGGCAACTAAAATACTCTGCATCGATACGGCGATCAATAAATTAAAATTAATTCGGCGTGCGAACGGCGAGATCCGATACGCGATACCGACGCCTACATTTATCATTCGCTAACACGTCGGACATTTCACAGAGGACGGCCGCTGAACGAATCCAACCTCTAACATAACAGCGCTAGGGGTCAGGTGAGTTTCCACGCTGTACGTGTAATGATCCGTCGCGGGAACAAAGGATAACACGTCTAAAGACAATATGTGGAAGGGATAAGTTGGCACATGTAAGGGGGGTTTAAGAGCTGAACACACGTCCGTGCACGCTGTACGCAGCACGCATGCGGATGCGGAGTATCGCGATGCGGAGCTGAACCGCGCAGACCGGCCGACGCGGGCCGGCCTTGGACCGACCGAGGAAAGTTCTCACGATATCTGCACTAACCCTTAAATTAGATCAGTAAATCACGTCCCTATAGAATTCTTCTACGAATGAATCGGAACTGGTGCGACGTTACAATTAATAACTTAAGTGATTCCAGATTACAAATTACGTCTCAAAGTAAACGTGCTATCAATTGATATTATGACCATTTAAAATTGGTAGGATATTTAATGTCGTTTCTACTGCTTAATGCTGATGATAGACAATCGATTTTCTTTTTCATATTGGTACTATAAAAACAATTTGTTTGTGTTATAATTTATAACGCACATTATTATTAGAAAAGGGGTTGCTACAAAACCGTTATAAACGAACAAGAGAACGTATCGTCCTAGCTTTAACAACACTTGCACAGCCCTGCAGAGAACTGTTCAGATAAGATCTGGCGCTGCATCTGCCGTTGGGTAGGGGTTGGGATACTATTCCGGTGTTTTGTTTCCGCAAGGGCTGTGAGAACAAACGCTTAGACCGGTTTTGATTGGATTTAGATTTAATTTTACGAGAACAGCGCTGATGTACCAGAAATGTCAATAGTAACTTTATCGCTTGTTAATCTAGATACTTACATCCATATTTAATGAGAATAATTTCGGTGTTAATTAAGGAATATTGTAGTATGTGGCATGAAAACATTATTGTTGATAACACCAACATTATGTTTAGTTCTTCAAAAAACACAAAATTAAAACAAAAATTCAGATAGCTTATTGTATTATATTATACATGTGATAATGGGTTTTCTTCTTTATTTTATATTAACTACAATAAATAAAATCCTTACACAATAATGGCTTAGTAGCACAGTAAGTATCTAGCACAAAGGCCGAAACTTTGCAGCCCTCTAATGAATAAAAAGCGGCGGCGGTGGCCGGTACTACGCTACCGTTTCACTGCCGTATTAAAAAAAGTTTATAATGGTGTATGGTAGCTGTTAGGTGGCCGCTTGTAGTACAGTGGTAGGAGGCAGGTGGGGCATGTGGCAAGATCGTGCGATAACAGGAATTATTCATACGCGTTATCGGTTCGCCATCGCTGGTGGCATTGTGAGCGCGAGGGGTAGTCGCCGATTGTGGACGTTGTCGGGACCCTGCCGCGTGTACTCCGCCTAATGTGACCTCGTGGATTGATTATTGTTTTATTCGTCCGGTAACGATCCCGAATACTCGCTTTATGTATTTATTAATACGCGAACTAACTGTTTTAATCCGTCCTTAAGCATTAATGATGTTGCATGTGATGTGAAACCGTTGAGGATTCAATTGAGAATGAAAGAAAATTACACAGTGAACATTTACACTGTGATCTGTCAATTTTTAAAACGTTTTGTTGATCTGATGATTCTGACCAGTGAAAGGGTCATTAGTAAAATTTACGTTATCTAAAGCACATTTGCTATAGGTTGCGAAAATTATTCTATTAGCGTTTAACCAATTGAATTTTAGGCTTTTATGTTAATTGGTTGAAAAGTTTAAATATTCTCCGCGTACGTACTGATGTTGATATCGTAGATTATATCGTTAATTAGTTTACAAAACAATTAAAATTTACTTATTCATTCCTCGTAAAGGCCATTTCTCCGTGTCACGCTCGTGGTTAGGACGCGATGTACGGGTGCCCTTGCGATAGGATCTCTGGCTATCCCCAGTGCGATCGACACCTGGGTCGAGCCATGCGGGCAACACTAGACATTTGGGTTACATTGTTCGCTGTGTTATGATTCTCCCATCAAAAAGGATTATTAAATAATGGCAGATGTTAGATGAAGTCAAGCATTGGTTAATATATAAGTTACTGTGAATGATTTATCTCAAAAGAAATTTAAGTCATACTTTAAATTTCTATTATAAATACAATCTTCGTTGTACGTTTTCCGTAAATCGTCACAAGCAACGAACCGCGCATTAGTACAATTTGCATTGTGAAATATCAATATATATAAATAATAAAAATAAAGTATTTACAAACCTTAATCTCATCTAATAAATATAGGTTTCGCAGTAAGTTAACTGTTAGTGAGTGATCATTTACTACCCGCAGGGCGCCGCGGGGATGCGTCAACAATGAACGCTCTACCGCACTACCGTGGGGAGTAGCTCAGGGTAGGGCTCGACACCCGCCGACCAATCCAACCAATCCAACCAACCACACACAACCAGACACATCCAGCACCCTTGCAATCATCGCGCCCATACATATGTTCGCTTTCACTTTTATAAATAATAATTGCCGAATGTAGTTTGTTAAATTGAATGGGGTGTGAGTCGTTTCCCCCGAAGTTTATTTAAAAATGTATGTAACCGTATACGAGTTATATATTGATTCTAAGCGGGAATTTTTAAAAATATTTAGCTTTCATAAATATCAACTTTTAGACATTTATGCTTTGCCTATCTATATCTAAAAAATGTACTGTATTATTGTGCGTACATGATGTTTAAAGTTATATTTTAGTTCTAATCATTTCATTTGCAATTTAATACAAATAGAAGATTTATTTGAAACACTGTAGAGAAAATGTATTTTAAAAATAAGTATAATTGAAGTATATAAAGAAATTTAAAGTTCAAATTAATATACTGTCACAAAGACTTAAACATTTAATGTAGGCGATACGGTACTTTTAAAATTATGCCACAAAATTATAATTATGTACGTAAAAAAAATCAAAACGGTGCATGATGTAAATATTAATCACCTTTTAGTTGTCTAATTAATGAAATTTCCAACTGGCCCACTATTTTAATTGTCTGGCGTTGTGACACAGCGCTTTTGAAATAATTTCGGAAAGAGCGGGCCTTTGTTCACGGACGCGGCCAACGAGCCTGGCACAAACAACCATTATTTGTTTATCAAATACACATTAAAGCCTGCAGTACTACGTTACAATTATAATTTTGGTGGAATAGAGATGTCGTGTGAAAAGGCCACTGTTGAAGGCAAATCATATTAATTTCGTGGAGCGCCTGCTGGCTGTCGGCTCTAATGATGGGATCATGATGCTCGGCCCAGTGTCGGCCAGTGGCTGTGTTACCGCATTTGACATTAATATAGCAACTGGTGTTTTGATAATCAGTAAAATGTTGTATAACATTTCAATTTATTGTACTTATGATATAGTGTTTAACGCTAATAACTGTTTTGTCATTGATTAAAATTAGTATGTCTCTAATGATTTGTAAGTTTCTAAGTATTGTTTTTAATGTCCAGGTCGAACGTTAAGCGGTGGCAGTGGGCAGGTGTGTCGACCGCACTTTCACACGCCACTACACCCCTGGCTGGACTCCAAGGCGCTGGGTGGCGGCGCGTGGGGTGGTGGCTTCCAGCAGGACGCCGCGCAGGCGGATAAACCCTTATCACCGGCCCAACACCACCATCCCCATCCGTTATTTTCTTTTCCCCCAACACCGCCAAAAGACTCGACGCCCGACTCCGTGGCGGCCGCGGCGCTGGGTCAGCAGGACTACCAGGCCGCCGTTGCGCACGCGACCGCAATGAGCGTCGCATTCATGCAGCAGCAACAAGAGCTCCCGCTTTGTGGCGACGTGAAGCCCATGATGGGCGCGCCGCCGTCGAAGCAGCGCGAAGGTGCGCAGCCAGACTCGTGTCCCCAAGAGTCGAGCCAGCCCTCCGGGGAATACAACGCGCAGTACAACGCCGCCGGCGGCGACTACTACAACTACCAGGGGAAGGGGTATAGTCAGCAGCAGAGTAAGCCCCGACCGAACAAGACGCGAACGAGCGCCGGTGAGTCCGCGCGGACTGTACACACTGCACTGCTCTCGCTCGCACAACGCGCACCTAACCACTTAATCACTTATCCGATCACATATTCAAACCAATTAATACATGAATGTATCTTGACGTTCTGAATAACATTCTCAAACATATAATATATGAAACATCTATAACCATTTCAAAAAAGCTATATTGTTATCCTAAAATTGTACACAATACCGCAAAGTATATTCCGAGATACAATTAACGACTACGTAAGCTAGCTTAGAAAGCAATTTTATACTAAGTTCTAGCGGTATAACAGTGTTAAAATAGAATAAGTCAACGGCCTGTAGTTTGGCCGGTGCAACGAAATAAGGGCTTACACTAACAATGTCCTTTCTTCGCTAATCAGCCAATAAATCAAATTGACTTTAAGCTTGTTAATAAACTCCGCAATACGGCATCGTCGAAGAGCAATAGCGTAATTAGAATCGCATCGCAGACGAAAGCGACGATTTCTTTGCGGTAAAACTATCTATATTAATATTTCATTTGGCATTTCAAGATTGCGTTGTCGAATAATTGTATTGGACGAGATGTGATCGGATAAGCGTGGTATCTCGCACTGGGGGGTTGTGGCGCTACATTATCTCTTCATACATCGCAATGAAGTCCTATTGGGAAGTGGCTTAGGTTTTTATTCGGTGTGACTAACGCTTATACTAACTACTGTTGGTGTCGGTGGTGATTTATAAATATATGTTTTCATTGGTTAATTGGTGGTTGGTGCTTTAAACTAATCGATTTAATCATTTAAAGTTACATTATGAATGTAGTAACAATGCAATAACATTTCTTGTTATAACATTTTCATAAGTACGTTAGGTAATCTGATAGATAATTTTAGTTAGGCAATAAGTAAGAGCTTATGGGGGAGTTCGTAGATCCTTTTGTGAATACCTTTTACAAATACCATGTCTAATTCAAAACTGCAAGTTGCGGTTAGAACTTTTCATTGTTTCATGCGACATGTGAACCGGCGCGGCCGCTGCCGACGACTAAGGTAACCAGCGGTTCCCATTACTTATCTAATTGCACCACGCCATTGTTTATACGCGAGTAATTAAACAAATGATCTTAACTAGATTTCTACTGAATTTCCAACGATTTTCGAAATCAAAACCTCGAGATATTTCCTCATTTTATTTGCAAAATGCACGCGGATCTATTTCGCAATGCGGGTCCAAATGCTTTGAAAAACTCCTATTTAGTGATATATGGGAGGCAAGAGGGCAGTCCCGACCCTGCGCACTCGCTGTACTCTGTTAAATTGACCTTTAATATTAATACGACCATTGTTACTACCGACAATTGGATGCAAAATTTTCGCAATTGTAAACTTAAAGTTATCATGACGAATTTTGTACATTGGTAAGAATTACTCAACAGTAATTGTATTACGGCGGGCTAAAGCGGGCCGCTTTATTTTATGCATAAATATGCAATTATAACTCTCGTAGTTGTTAAGCTTTGACAATGGAGAGAACAAAAACCGGCAACCGCTTATTGTCTCTCATTACGGACGACCTGCGTATTATGTAGAGTGACTGCTAATGTGGACTACCATTGAATATACCGACGTCATTATGTTTATTCAATATTTAAGTTTTAAGTGAATCAACATCAAGTCTCGATCTCACGAGCTTCTAATCCAATCTCTCTGATGGAATTCTCAGGCAATAATTAGATGGAATGAAAAATGCGGAGGCGGCTCTAATTATGCAGGAAAAGCTCTTTGGCTCTGTCAAAACATCAAACTTGAAGCGTTGT
>DWLS01004373.1:0-14080 GCA_018246255.1 Pachliopta kotzebuea | reverse complement strand
AAACACGGCCCCCCAAAAACGCCCCCGCAAAAAACCCCCATACAAAAAAAAAAAAAAAAAAAAAAAACAGAAACAGGAACTACGATGGACAAAGAAAAGACTTAACAGGAGTTTATTTTTCGCTTACTTTATTTCAGTTGGATAAACAAGTTTTTTATACTGATTAGACGTTTGGTGTTAAATGTTGTAAATGAATTACCGGTAATTGTAAAATCATCATATTTATAGTTGAATATATATATATATCAGGCAATTTGTATTCATATAAGGCACCAAGGTGCGCGTATAACCCGACTTACGAGGTTTTTAGGCTACTTTTAAAATGTGTGTAGAAATGTAACGATATTAAAACATATTAGCTATATATGACGATGGCGTCAACGGTCATTTATGATTTGTACTTTACTTGAATTTCCTTTATAGGTAATTTTTCACTAAATTTAATCTAGAAATACTTTGCTAACATTATTGAAAACTACAAATGATATTTAGTCGCACTTTAGATTTAACGACATGCTTCCAAGCATCCTCAGGTTACTAGGGTCGTAATGGATCCAAATTTTGGAAGCACTTCCCAATTTTTAAGAAATGATTAAGTATATAATGTCGAAGGATAATTCCATACAAAGGGCAGGAGACCACCGTTATCAGATTAGTACGCATACCAAACCGTAAGCATGCGTGATGAGTATATCAATCTTTTGTATATGTCTATGTTTTTACGAGGTCTTTGTTCTATTACTTTAAAGGATTTGTTTAATGGACGAAGCTTTGTCATTGTTAACTTTATTTGGATAGGAACTAGTAATCATAATTATTTGGAAAACCTGGTGAGGGAAACTTTAAGGGCTATGATCAACGTAGAGATAAACAATCGACTTATAAGAAATCTGATGAACTAATTTAGAATAATGGAAAGGTAAGATTTGAGATTAGAATTTCTTATAATAATCTAATGCAAGCTATACAAAATTTATTAACACAATGCCGTATTTATTGTATACGCTTACTTGTAGCATAGTAGTGAATATTTATACAACAACAATATTATAGGTTTTTCTAGTTAAGCAACAATTATAAATGATTTCTATCTGCCTGTTTATTTTCTCAGGTTAACCTCCAAAATATCTAAGCTGGTTCGACTCTGTTGAGACTTTGGTCTATGATTGAAAAATACGCTACACATTCTTAATTGGCATGTGGGCACATAGACATTACTCCATTACTTGTAACTTGCTACCTGAGTTGCATATCATGTCCTTTACCATAAAGCAATTTTACAAAGCATCTATGTTTAAACGAAGCGGTGTTAGCTCAGTTAATAAATCCCATTACCATTCGTATAAACTAACTACGGAGATGGGTAGGTTTAATCCCTTTTGAGCTTTACGTTTTGGTAAATGAAAACATGGTTGAAAAACATGATGTTTTCTATGAACAGCAGCTTTCGAAGAGATACAGCAACCGCTACTCATTTTGCCAGTGTGCTGGCTTTAACTCTCTTTGTTGAAAAAAGGTCTCTAGTTTTGGCTATGGGAAAGTTAAGGCGAACTTTTATATTATTTATCTATAATTGAATATTATTCTGATATAATAATAGTTTAAACAGACAAGACAACGTCTATTGATTTTAAATGTTGTTAAATATGATAACTAATATAGCGATAAGACACGTGCATATGTTCCTTGTTGTTCCTACTTATCATAGCTCAGCATGCTGAATGTATGTTGTTCGTGGAACGACTTCCGCTGTTTAAACAATGAAAGTTCATGTAAAAGGTCTAAGGTAACGAAAATAATTCCTTGAAGAGCTAGTGTGATAAGAGTAAGTGTACATAAGAGTATAAATATTGAATCATTATTTTGTGTTTAATATTTGTATAGCTAAAAAATAGATTATGAATTCCGTTGACATGTTTTGATATATGAGTACGAATCTTTAATAAGTAACGTATAGGCGATAACTTAATACGATAAACCATGTTTGGGTTTTTATTTAGTTCCTTTGTAGTCCTGATAACTAGAAGTTGTTTATAAATGTGTATTGAGTACTAAACCAATAACCATCAATATATTTAATAAAAATTGAGCAATAAGTACTTAACCGCTATTAATCGTTCATTTTGCCGGCTTGTAGCCCACTTTGCAGCGTTGAAAAGAAATCAACAAGTTATATTGTCGATAAAAGTGCGATGTTAACTGCTTAAACTAAATGCGGTTACATACAGTCCAGACGCTGTTGAGACCGTTAGCTTGAATAAAAAAAACTAGAGCCTGTACAACTGGATGATATGCTGGCAACGGTAGTTTACCTTACACGGAGATTCATTTATGCTTATAGCCCAGGGTTAGTTGAAGTCGAGAACCTGTCGTGCGCTGACCCCGAAAAAGCTGGACTTCAACTTAGTACTTAGAGTTTCCTTAAGAGTTGAAGTAGAGAAAGAAAAGTCCAGTATGATGTGTAATACCTACAGCGTAAAGAAATTAAAATTAGTTTGTACCTAAAATGGTACTCAATATATGGAAATGCTAAAGGAAGGTAAAGCAAGGTATAAGAGAGGTTATGTCAGTATAAAGTAATTTATAAACAATTCTTCTATATTAAAATAACAGCACAAACTACTGATTAGTCTATCAAACACAAAAGAATATTATTTATCAAAATATTAATCATGTGCCCAAAAGGGATAAACATTTAGAGATACACGAAATACACACTATTGCAGAATACATCTAGTTAGTTTCTTCATTATCAACAAAGACGTTCTCAAGCCATTAATTTATTAACTACTTTATCATCAGTCGATAAAGGCCCGTAGCTTGTCATAGGACTTTTCCAAACATCTTCACACGAATCGGTCCTAAGCGGTCTGCATCCTACGGTTTCCCGCGACCTTCAACAGTCGTCGGTCCACCATGTGGGGTGCCTTTTACCTAACGGCTTCGTATAACTACTAAATTTACAGTAAATTTAAAGTTTTCATAAGCACGATTAAATTTATTGCATACTAATAACATCAAATTTTATTTATATTGTCAATAGAGTTCATATTGAAATATACGGCAGTGCCAAAGAGATGGATACAATGTTTATATTCTTGTCTGGATGACATTTGACATTAGATCAAGTTCGTTTTTCAGGGTATATGTTTCAGTATCATATGCATGTACTAAGCAATACGTGTGTAGGTTTCATCTAATTGTTTATGGGTAAATCGAAAGGTACAAATTTTATATTTGTCGTCGGTGTATTAAGAGGTCGTGGTGGGTTGTCAACTGCGCACTTTCACTGACACGGCGCTTTACGCAATCTCCCGACACGTCTTTGTTAACAAATTTGCGATATCTAACCGTTTCATGCAGTAGTTGTGGTATAAGAGCCATTGTCAGACTTTTATTTCATCAAATTTCAAATTAAAACATTCTAATTTATGTAATTAACAGCTCAATTTCTATCAGAAATGTACAACGTCGCACAAAATTTGAGTTATCATGGCTTCTTTCAAACCATGCAACATCCTAATGAAAATGCAAATTATATTAATGACTTATAATATAATTATTTACATTCTTATGTATAACAAATTAGATTATGTTTCTCGCTAGAAATATTTCTTATTTATAAAAATACATGCTCATATAAAAAAATCTTATTTTCAAGAGTATTTATTAACAGTTGAATTTATTTTTAATTTCCAAATTAATTTATGTTGTCTACAAAAAAATAACCAATAATAAGAATATGAAAACATGTTAAGTAATTCATAACAATTTAACAATAACGTAGTAAAGATTTCCTTCTGAACAACGGGAGCGCTCGTGGGAGTGTTACGGGAGACAATTATATCGAAAATCGATGAAAAAATCAAATGGGGCCATGTGAACTGAGACAAGGCACTTAGATAACGGCAAAGTAATATAATATCATCTCACGCTTTATTAGTAGGCGTCGCATGTCGTTTTTTTAGCCACTAACTAATACTAATTTTAATTATAATAAACATAGACTGAATCTGTTGACAAATATTTTTTTTGGTTAATTTGTCATATTATAGTTTTTATATGTTTTATATAAATATACTCCTGAAATTCTTCGTGAATGAATAATTTGTGGAAAGAATCTTATCATTCATATTATTGTCAATGATTGTGGACTTTTTCTTCGTAATTAAGCAGTTTGCTTGATGGAGTATAATTTGACGAAGTTACTTTAACGCGACACAATAGCGCAATATTGTGTGAATGTTTATAAATAGCCATGCTCCGTTTCTTATGAAAACTTCTTCATGAACGACATATTGACTTGAACTTGTAATTTGTTACGTATAGAAAAGATGTCTCTTTATTAATCAGTCATAAACGATTAATTTTTACTCAAAGATTGTACTATTTTTTTTTAAATTTCATCAGTATTAGTGGATATGGTTTTCATTAATCGCCGCAAATTTAAAAACCAAAAACTATGCACTTGATATTTTTTAATAAAAAATTTAAAATGGGCTAATTGCTATGTTATATGTTAATTAGTAATTAAAGTACCTATTAAAATAATTAACTTAAATACTAACTAATATGTCTGTATCGGAATCAGAATGAGCATGTAGAAAATCCTCGGCGGGTATACATCCAATAGGCATTAACTTACTCGTAATCCCAAAATAAGTAAAACAATCTGAACCCAGACCATAAACGGACTTTAACCTGTACGATATTGTATTCTATAAGCGCGCGGTACAAGCGATTGTGCGCGTGCGTTGAATTCTTTGCCACTTACAGAGAACCTGCATTTTGTAACGCCTTACATTTACATATACTGCAATGATTTTTCTTATCTCAATGGCTTAGGGTACTAAATCCAGTGTTCCTTGACAATTATTCAATAGTTCTTACAAATCCGTCCAATGAACATTGAAAGCAGGCAAATACTGGCCAATAGCGTTGTAAGGTTGTGGTGAATTCTGATCGCGAGACTTTAGGCTTCGTTTCATTAGCAATGCTATCTTGAACGGCGGTCTATTGAGACTTACGGGCACCGTTCGCTCCCTGCATACCGATATTTGCATATTTCAAACTGCCTTTATTGATTAGAATAATGAGGCAGACATGAAGTGCAAACCAGGCTGGTGTGTTTACAAATTAACACATGGTAACAAACGACTTACTGAGATCATATCCGAAAAAAGGACGCCGGATTATAAATTTATGCACATTTTATAATTAAATTAAATCAGTAAAACATTTAATTCCCGCTAATAAAACTACTCTTTGATGCTGCCAAAAAATTATGCAAATCTGTTACTTCTCCAGGGGCATTATAAGGAGTATTTTTATTTTCTGCCCATTAAGCTTTAATTAAGGCTATTAAGTTCGCAAAGTACATGAGTAAGAGTTGAAAATAAACTGATTAAAAAATTTATACGAAAATATTAAAAAGAGCACGCAGCGTGATCGAAAAATTCGGCACTTTAACTTAAATACGTTTGTAATGCCGTTGGATCGTTAAGCTGAATAAAGATGAATTTTATTATTATTTATTTATAGAGGATGTTGATCAATGTTGTTAATCCAGTCGATGTCCGGCCGAGATTGCTGAATGTCTTTAAGAATAAGACTCCGGATGTGGACCGGCTGACCGGGAAAGTGCTTGTCTACGTTCACCTTCGATACTAGTTCGTACAACATCTTAAACGGAAACTAATTAAAAATAGAAAGCTGAATGCGATGATGAACAGAATGTTCAGCGTTGGTTTGGAATGTGTTACTGTCCAATCAGCCGCTGGCGTCTTGGTCTTACACCAAACGCTCTGCGTGCTTGGCCGTGGTCTCACAGGATTATAGTGCGTTAGCTTCTATTCAAGATGTCTTACCCGGGATAAGTGAATGAAAGTGCAGTGTTGCAGTCAATCCATTCAATGAACGTGTTTACAAGAGCGACGGTCTACTCGGAAGTTGTAAAGTATTGTTTGTCGTTAAAGCGGACATCCTCCTTCACCAATTAAATTAATATTTTTTTTATTGACCGTACATCAGCAGAGGCATTCAAAAGTAAAATATGATCTTTAAAATATACTTGTGAATTCGTCGTAAAACATTTTTATCTGCAGTCAGAACAACTTGACCATAATTCTTTTTTTTTTAATTTCGACATATCTAAATACAGAATGTAGCATCGTAGCCGGTGCATTCGTGTTATATATTCAGATGACAATACTAATTTATTCTGCGCGGCAAAAAGGCTCGCGTCGCTGAAAATGGCCGTCGCGGCACAAGATGGCGCGCGCGTTTCCCACGCCCACTGGGAACCAGCGCCATGACGCGCGCACATGTGTATGTTTACGCGAGAAAACTTTGTAACAGTCTTATATATACATATTTTCATGGTTATATTTCATGAAGTACAAAAATATAATGCGAAAAAAGCTTTTAGTTCCATAATTTATTTATTTTTGACCATCTCTTATATCTCTTTTATATAATGGTAATTTGACATGCGAATCATATAAATTCATAATACGGAACCAGCTTTGTTACTATTAAATGTAATTTTAACAATAATGACTCTTTTTAAGCTGTGGACGGACATCTATCGGCTGATAAGTAATAATAATATATAATAAGTAAACATTTTTCAAAATTTTAATCACCTTGTAAGTCTAGAAAATTATAAATCCAGCGTCCATTTTTCAATTTTAGAATATGCAATTTATTCATAAAAAATCAGAAATGTTCCGATTCTTTTTTATATTCAACATTTTGATATGACTTTAATAAACTAAGCAACAGTAACTTAATACAGCTGTTTTATTTTATCCTTTTTGTATTATCAGTATGCAATAATGTATTACCCCCTCGGGCATCGAACCGAGGCCGTTAGCCAGTATCCCGCAGTAACCTGTTTTGGCCCATAATCCCTAACCGAGAGAGATCTTGGCAAAATGTATTTTATACAATAAATTAAAGTTATAGATTACATTATATTATTAAATAATATATAATTTAAACCGTTTATTAAGTTCGTGATAAAAACGTCTTATTTTGATCCATTAATATTAAGAAACAAATTAACAGAAAGGGGTCAGATACGAAAAAATATTATTACCTATAAAGTCAACGAGAGGATTTTATCTAAAAAAAAACGTTTTCTCAGGCAATTGACGGCATGATGCGGTTGTTTAGAAAAACTTACAAACACGTGGTTACCCGCATATGTTGTAAGTTGGGTGGCTTAATAACACTCATCTGTGTTTCTTAGCACTAGTAAAGTCTCAGGGTATACCCGATACTAATTTATATTTACACACAAAATAAATTAAGAGAATCAGTTATTACTAATCGATGAATGCTGAAAGCTTATGATGGCTCGAAAATGCAATATTTTTACATTATTTTTTATAGGTTAAAAATGTTTACTTAAAAGCTGGATCATAATATCAAAAGTTCTGTCCCTTTTTAATCATTTTAAAATTAAAAACGTTAAAAATATTTATTTTAAATTCACATTTCGAAGTATAATACTGAAACTATCTACAAGCGCTTCTCTCTTTGTAAATTAAAATAAAACTAAGATTTAAACAACACTAACATTTATGTGCAAGAAGTCTGCGATCTAAACTTCTTAACACGTATAATTAAAGGGGTACTCTTCTAAGTTCTTTACCACTGCAAAAGAGTTGACTTTTTCTTAAGTCGTATTTTAATCTTAAGGTCACTGCCAATTGACCTGGAGCAGCTGCTGCCCGAATCAACATACGGTTTTATATAGAAATATAATAATTTTATTTTAGTTCAGTGTTGTTAAAATTGAGGGTTCATGGTTTAACAAGTTTTATTTAGTACATTTGTTACTAATAGTAAATAAATATATTTTATTTCTTATGTTCATTTAAGCAATTGTACATTTTTTCCAGGTATTCTAATAGATTTTACAATCACAGTTTGAGCGATCCAATGTAAAAAGTTTGTTAAAGAACAAAAGTTCTTATTAGTTTATAAATTTTTATTTTATTATCGATATAAAATAGTTTTAATACATGTTTACTGAAAGTAAGTTATTATTTCTGTCAAACAGTAGAGTTTCCTAGTCTAAAAGAAGCTGTGACTAGTCAAATTACTTCTGTAACGAATCTTAACATCTTATATCACAAGGCGACGAGCGCAAAATGGTGCAGTATCATAATATCTACGACTACGTTATAAATAGACCTTTCACTTACCAATTTAGACGTCCTGCTAGTCTGATCGCTTCGTTAAATAAATATAAAATGGTTAAATTCCTCTGAATCGTTCTTATATATTATAAAGTATTTACAACGTCATGGCGAAAAGTTGTACCGATATCAGCCACGTTTACTTAATATAAATGTTACATTTGTTTATGTGGATACACTAAGATTTTTATTTAGCCGAAAAGATTTTGTGATGGAATGTGAATCGAATAATGTTACAAAAACTCAACAAAAGCGCTGGTGACTCTTATACAATTTGTAATTTATTTTTTGTCGTCGCTTGTACGTAATGAAAAATGTCTATACTCACTGTGCGTCTTTTAATTTTTTTCTTATTTGCGGAGAGTTCATTATCTGCGCCATGACTACTTGCTTACTGGTACTGATTACATGCTGTAACTAGTCCAGCAGGCTGCCAAATTGATTCGATTTTTTTTTACTATAGTTACTTCACCTGGTTGCGATATGCTTGTGCACGTGGTGCTAGTTAAAATGATCTAGACTGCACCATATGCGCTTGTCGCCTCGAGACTAATTTAAGTCCCATTTATCTCGTACTTTCATTTAAAATATAGAGATAAAAATACCATTAAAACATGCAATAGGATAACTTTTTCACAATAAGCACTGTGTCCTGTCAATGTTTTTGAATCATGTACACAATTGACAACACCCATGACCGCGCTACGTCACAGACTTGCGTTCAAGTGTTCGTCTTCATTTAATTTATCTACTTATTGATATAATTTGACCTTTATTGTGATTAAAGGGAGAGGAATTTTGAACTGTGAGTCACAACCGCCTCAACCTGATAATACGAGTAATAAAATCAAATACGGTGGCCGTAAGATATCTTGAAACGAAATTACCACTACGTAATTTATTGTATACCGTTTATCCCACAATAACTACTTCCTGAAATAATTAAACATATGTAACGATAATCACCAGAAGAATATATTTTAATATTGAATTGAAATAAAATGGGTACGAGATGCTATGATAAATAATAAAAATAGTTAAACTTGTGAGGCCATCTCATGGGGAGGCAGGCGAGCGTGTCGACGCAGTGACGCCGCGTGCGAATGATCATTTTATAATCATTTTTATCTCACCGACAATTTTTAACAGCATCAATAACATTGGAATTCAAATAGATATGCTCTGTTCTCCAACAATTACAAATTTTCAAAATGAATTAATACTATCTATAAGGTTAGGGTTATAATTTGAATTAAGTGTCCGAAAAACATTTTTGAATATATTTTGAGTACATTCAACTTCTGTGTACATCGAATGACAGCCGCGGTTCTACGTACAGTCTCATTACGCCTTACGGTTGAGTGGATTGACGACCTCGTTGCCAGAAGATACCAATGACATATAGGTAAAGTGACTGCGCATCATGTAGCGGTTCTCTTCGTTACTTATATTAAAACGCATTTACAATTCTACGCGTTGTTCTGGGTTTACAAATGGAGATGAGTTACAATAAAACTATGACCGATATTTTTTGTCTTCATTCAACAAAAAACTGGTTTTAGTTTTTTTTTGATTTTGCAAAGACCACTAACGGAATTATTTGGGAAGGTAACGCCACTCCTTCTACTTCGCAATTCTCAACGAATTTCTTAGTTTCGTGATACCCGCATCTAGATGTATTAATGCAAAGGAAAAGAGTTTTTTTAATTTATGTAATATACTTTTTACAGTCGTAATATCGTGGTTCCGGACAGAATCAAGTTTCTTGCGAGTACTTTAGTAAATTCCAATAGAGATATGAGATGTAGTTGTACATTGAATTTCCAGAGTTCCGGTCATATTTTTATTGAATTTCTTATATTTCAAATGTAAAGAACATAATTGAGAAATTAAAAAAAAAATTCTCAAATTATTTGATATGTTGTTCGTGCAATTAACCTGAGTAAAAGTGTATATATAGTAGAGGTATATATTAATTGCTGTCAGCGTTTATCTTACTGAACTGCAAACATAAAGAAAAAAAAATAATTAAGGATGAAATATTTCTTCTTGTAAGACTTGATTCCTTTCTTAATTTTTAGTGGACGTTACAAACATTGTTATCGTACTTTTAATAGATAATGTATAGCTTTGTGCATCGGAGTTTAAAAAGAAAGCGGAGACATAACCTGAGAGTAAACCAACAAAAAATTTAATAATTGGTGTTATGTTTACAGGATTTACACCATGGAGTCATGCTGTATCGAGGCTCATGGGTAGGAGACGGGTCACACTTCGGTGATCGTCGTCATGGGCTGCTGAACGGCCCCCTTCTTCTTACCTACGGGAACGCTCGGCATTCTTCGCGAGGGTTCGACAGACTTCGGCTCCCAAATCCAAATTTCTTAGGAGTGTGCAATAACTTGCTTAGACTCACTAACGATACCACGTGTGCCTGTTTTTATTTAACTTAACCAAATATAATTTATTTTTATATACGTTACACTAACTTTACATGAAAAGTGACCAGATGCCTTTATGTTTCACGTATGACGCCATTATGTGTCATCAAGATCTGTTGAAACAATCAACTAGTGATTAAATAAATTGATGGAACATATCAACAGTCTTGTGCTCATATGTCCAACTGAAAGAAATTTTTTATAATTTATAAAATGTGAAAAGAAAAAGTCTTAAGTTACAGTCTTCATTTTAACCTAACTTGCTTGCAATAACACTTTATCGTTAAATCATATTTAAATTTTTGGTTGAGCTATACAAAATTGTATTTGGTACAAAAAATATGTTTTTTAAATGGTCATAAACGCAAAGCATAAGTAGAGGTAATATTTGCGATTTTGTGTGGTTGGTAAACAAAAAATCTAACCTTGGTAATTCTATGATTCCACTTACCTAAAATTATCCTCAATATATTATCATTTACGTAAAAGTATTGTTAAACCTATTTGTTATATAAGGAAATGACTGAAAAAAAAATATAGAAAATTTTAATTAACAATTTCAAATTCTGCGAAGTTCGTTAATAAATAGTGATGCATTATTCCATATACAGTTTTTAATGTACAGGGGAACACTAAAAAATATTTTCTATGTCCAGTTAGGAACTTACTGATAAAAATTAGTGATGAGAACTAGCCACGTCGTGTTCGCGCCATTTGATGTCGCATGTAATATAAAGGTTGTATTTTGTCCACATTGTTCTCTAGCCACAATATTGTAAGTACGTGTAACAATGTACAACACACGTGTGTGTGTTTGTTTAATATACAACTCACACATATAAAGACATTACACAAATGAATTGGACACACGTTCGGTAACGACTTAGTTTCAAATGAGGATAATGGAATGGAGCTCTATTTTAAACAATAAAAGAAACTAGAACATGTAAAGATATTGGTGATACCTTCTATGTAACCTGGCGGTACTGAGATCTGATGCTGGTAAGATAGCATATCATGGGCCTCTGTAGCATCTTGTTTTAAGACAATATGAATGATGTTCCATCTTATTAAGGAATCGAGAAAGTGAGAAAGAAATATAAAATAGAAACTATTTCCTTAATATTTACTGTATGATTACATATATGTCTTAACTAACAAACGATAATCCAATGGTTGATGGCGTACTAAATGTGTAGGTGTGGTTATCTATCATAAGAGTACTTAAACATACTACATTGAATAAAGTCGCTGAACATATTGAGTAATTTTGGAATTGACACATAATATTAAACTTTTTTTACAATGGCTGTGGTATATAAAAAAAAGTTTGTGTGGATACAATTACGCTAACAGTTTTTACATTCGTGATACTAGTAACAAAAAGATAAATGTCGAATTAACATTTAATCATAACCGCAATATTATTAACAAATTTATTGCACATCAAATTTCTGAACATAAATAATACTCCAAAATTAGATGAATACTTAATAAATAATCATTTAAGTTTTCAATAATTATTTTATAATTTTTCTTAATACATTTGTTGCTAATTTTTTAATAATTTAGTAATATTTTTCCAGAATTATCGGTATTTTCACTCGCTCATTTTACAACATCGAAATGAGAGCGAGTGTTAACCTTTTATACATTCTGGTAATTGTGACATAACGCCATCTGTCCCGATGTTTTAATTGTAAACGTTTAACTCTCATTTATCACATTACTTCCATGTGTTCTATGTATTTGAAAATTGTAAATCGCTTTTAAAAAAATTCAATATCTGTTATTATAGTCTTAAGGATATTTACTTGACAGATACCAATAAAGAAGTCAAATCTAATAAAAAGGTAATGATATAATTTACGTAGTTATAGCCCTCTTTTTATTAAAGATGATCACGAATCACAAGCAGTGCAGTTCAACTTAAAAGAAAATAACGAAATTATGAAACTCGACAATGATGTTTGCGTTATCCAAACGGGCAAAGCGACACGGATCGGAATCGTAATAGTTTAATTGATATGGCCATGGGAACGTGGCGTAAACTCGACTCCACTTGCGAACCGACAACACAGCTGTCCCGACCGATGTTACTTCAAAAAATAATTATCTACTATCCATTTCAACATCGTAATTCTGAACCTGTCAATATTTACAATTGAATTGCAGAGAATATTTCAATAGATAAATTCATTAATACGTTGCACAAATAAATAATGTAAACATGATTTTTTCGTCATCAACATGTTATGTTATATAAAATGCTCGTAGCTTATTGCAAACTTTGAGAGCTAACTATGCATTCATCATCATCATTTCAACTGATGGACGTCCATTGCTGGACATATATGCTATGCTTTGATACTTAGATATCACAGTTTGGGAAGCGATTTTATGAACACGACAGATAATAGAATAATGTATTTATATTGTGTAATTTTTATAACATTCATCATGATCATTCTAATATACATAAATCTCGAAAACATGAAACCCGTCATGAAATAGAGACGCGTATGCTTTTAACTGGTTTTAGAATGTCTTAAAGACTGTTTATATTACCAACCCCTCAATGTAACAGGGATAAAAGTCTGTGGATTATAAATATCGATAAAATAATTTTGCGGCAATTGAAGATTTACGCAATTAATGTGAGAGGTTGATAATAAAAAAAATACATTTAGTATTGCTTATTTCTACGATCGCATATGTAAATACAATCTCGGAGTCTGACGTCTGTCATCAGGCAGTACTGTAAAACGATTACTGTGTTCCTGTTTCAAGTGACTTATAGTTACTGTAATTACAGGAATAACGTCACTCCATATCTCCTGGTCCAGCACCATATGTTCGATGAAGTATTGTGTCAATATTATAATTAGTGCCGTATTATTATAGTCTGACTTATAACTTACCTCCGTTGAAGGTACTGCATGTCGCATCACTTTGTTGACATAAGATTTACTTTAAGTTATTTGCTGGAATACTGGTGGTTCTGTATAACGGATAATGTGAAATTCTCTCGATACGTTCGCCCTTGTGTCGTTGTATGTCATTATTCTTGGGGATAACATCGCGTCGGTAATTTGAATCGTGCCTGGGAAAACTTTACAATTTACTTATTGATATCCTCGTTGATAGGACGACGGAGTTGTAGGACGGAATATGTAAAATTGCTTGTTTGTATAAGATACGATACGGTGCAAATACCGTTAAAGCGGTCATAAACTTTGTAACAGTGAGAGTACTTACTCTTATAAACAAACCTTTTTATTCTTACATTAATAATATTTCCTTACTCAAGTTTGTAATGTTAGTTGTTAGAGTGAAAATACTTTCTTAACTTGAACGGGGAGCTCAGTGCTAATTACAAATTCTTAGCAGAATTAAGAATCTGGCTAAAAGATATTGGAAACAGTCTTTAAA
>DWLS01004372.1:0-14080 GCA_018246255.1 Pachliopta kotzebuea | reverse complement strand
GACCGGCCGGTCGTTGGGGTGCCCTGTCGCTGACAGATCCAGGGCATCCCATTCATAACGGCTGATGACTTTCGCGGCAGGTTTAGTGGGTAGCCAATACTACTAGGAATTCTAATTTAGTCTATGCAAAATATATTATACTCGTACTATTCTTCACAAAATTAACAAGTACATAATAGTAAGTATGTTTTGACGGAGACCGTCTAGGAACATAGGTACCACCACGGTACTTATTCCTATTGTAGAACAGTATTGTGTAAAAAATGGCTGTGTTCCGGTTTGAAAAGAGTTGTAACCTGAGAATATTACTGGGGTAACGAGACTTAACACCTTTTTTTTAGTATATGTACTGCCGAAGCAAGTACAGTTAACACCTTATGTATCATAGCGACGAGCGTAAGGTGGTGCTGTATATAACATCGTAAACAGCGCCACGTTGTTATGGGCAAGCGTATCACTTACTATTTCGTTAAAGTCTTGCTTATTTCGACACGCTGTCGAATAAAAATAATTGATGCACTAAATTAAACACTCCGTAACGCATGTACCTTTTAAACCGAAAGAGCTACATGTGTACACTTTAAGGATAAAATGTATTAGGATAAGGAGACGAAAAATCCGTAATTAAATGTCGATATCTCTTTCGGCTAAAGGTATATGAAGGATCAAAGTTAGCACTGAATAAGGATCAAAAGTAGAAAAAAATTCACTGAGAATCGAACTCGTGTCCTATGTGACACCTTCTATTCATATAAGGTAATGGACTTGGGTAATAAGAGGATGCATGCGTCGTCTTTCGGGCGTTTTATGAGGGACGGTTTCATAGTTTTTAGTGTATTTGTTATTATAAAGTTCTCTACCGGTTGTAAGTTTGATGTAGGGTGGATAGGTGGGTGGGTGGTGCGGTCGGTGTGAGAGATGAACATGGTTGCTTGGCAACGCGGCGTCGCCGGCGCGCCGCTCGTCGGGACGCCCTGGCGGCGCGGCGCGGCGCTGTACGGTGCCAGTGCATCTCCCGGCGCCGCACCGCCTGCCGTACTCCCGTACGCTCTCATCACTTCAGCGTGTTGGCATTTAGTTTACAAAAAAAAAGTACTCCAAAGGAACTGCTCTCAGTGAAGTGCCCTTTAAGTACGAGTGGTATCGTTAAAAAAATTCATCGTACATTTTTTTCTCAATAAATCAGTGCTCATTTAAAATATTTACTGTAATGAAATAATAAATTTAATGCTATGTCACAATACATTAATTAGAATAATTTAATAATCAAAAGTATCTAAATGTTTAAGTATGTACTTTACAAGTATGAAGAGCCAGGTGTTTAAAATTTCAGATAACATTGTTACAGCCAATGGCGCAAATGCCGGAGACAATTAAGAGCGATAATGTAGTACAATATACAACGATTACATTATTCAAGATAATAAGATAAGACGAAGGAACGTACTGGCGGTTGGAGTTGTAAAGCAAATTCATACAATTACTGAGATTCATAATTAGATGTAATATAATAATATTCATCTAGAAATTAATGTATAATCATATGTGCCAAAAACAATTATGTGAACACGCATGATTAAATCTTCACTTTTCAATGCATCCTTCTAATTATTATACCGATTATCAAACGTATAAAACCTAAAAAAGAGTTAAGTGTCTGTGAAACTGAATGCAAGTGTGTGCATACAAAAGATAAATAAAAACAGCTGGATCGGTATGAAAAGACTGCATGATTGTCGACAGTCAGTGACCGTTCATCTGCTATGAGTGCATGTGACGATCTTTTATTTAGACAAGCCTCTCCCCTGAGGTTATTCACCCCGCACGAGCTGGGCACCCGAAAAGTTAAGAATTACTAGAAGGTCAGGGTTATGTCTGCTCAACGGCTATCATTCTATATTAACGCACATATCTAGTACAGAAGAAAAAAATTTAAAAGAACAGTGAACAAAATCTTTAGCAAATAAAATTTATGTCAAATGTATAAGAAAAGGTTAATTGAGTATTGTGTCTGGAATCATGTCACGTCGGTGTGCGAAAAGGTCCCGTGTGTGCTGGATGCCGCAGTGCAGAGGCGCATGCTTGTGGCAGACGCCGGGCGACGGACACTCTCCCTCTCTTTGATCCTGTTAACCGCAACCAGACTGTACAGCTGATCTGTCTAGTACGACTCGGTCTGTTGGCGTACATAATGCTGATAGCGTCGGGATAACGCTGATAAAACCTGTCCTTAAATACTGTAAACAAAGCTATAACGTATTGTTTTTTTTGTATTGTAAAAATTATTCGGGATATGTTTATAGTTATGTTGATATTTGTTTTATAAGAACTTTAAAAGTTCTTACGAAATGTTTTGTACTCTAAATATGTTTATTGGCTGATTAACAAAGCAGTAAATAATGACATTAATTTCAACTGTGATTATATACAAGTTATTTAAAACGGATGATGTAATTATATTAAATTTGTGGAGTATTAAATTGGAGATTAGAACATTTGAGTTGTTGAGGACATGTCTGCGCGGAGAAGAGGCACGCGTGAAGAAGACGCGGCCCGCGCGCTGCACCGGCTCGCCTTCGCGCTGTGGCGCGCCGCTTTCTACCTGCAGCGAGGTAGAATTCGCGGAAGGCGATCCCGATCTCAGTACACCTCAAGTTTACCACACAATCAAAGGATCCTTACGGTTTGTGTAACAACAACATACATACATATATACAAAATCAGCGGTGAGAAAGCACTCAAAATTCTTATAACTAATAACAGCGATCGCGATTGCTGCTTTGCAAATCGCAGCATCACCGAAGATACTCAGAGAGGTTTTTAGAAAAAAATATACTTGTATTAAGTTTGTAAAATATTCGTACTGTATTCCTTTATGCCGAATCATAGTAAAAATTGTGCATCTGTTAAATATATGCATATATAATAGTCTGAAATAGTATTAGTGTAACAAGTTTTTCGTTCAAAGGTTTCCTCTTCATTCTTATTTTTACTAAAATATAGTAATACGTTACTACACCATTCTATTTAATGTTTCCACATAATTTACCGTGGCAACGTCTGAAGATATATAAAATTTTGACAGTTTTTGGGTTCTCTTTTTTTTTTAATATATAAACAACGTATCAAGATAGACAATCAAAATCACCGATGTTTAAGAAATTGTAAATACAGAATCAGTTTGTCTAAATATTTAATGTGAATATGACTATCGAAGTTACATACCACCAAAACACGCCAAGGACGTTTTGTGTTGGTTTTAATTATACAATTACGTCATTCCAAAAAACTCCGTTATAGAAATACTTCAACAAATTTTCTGTCTTGTATTTTGTATATAGAGAATATGAACAGCAGAGGCGGGCAAATCGTAAACAGTTTCTAAATCAGTGCAACGGTTGATTGGAAATAAATCCTGGTTCCTGTTTATCAAGTAACTTGAGTGTGCGCTGGTGTAAATCAGGAGGGTGGTGATTAGTGCGCCGTATAAAAATAACAAGAGTAATGCAGCAAAATTCTACTCAGCGAGCGCCGGATTCCGGATAATTGGATTATACCAATTTCAGAGGATTGCAAGCAAAGCTGTTTCTTCGAGTTCTGCCAACATTATTATATATACGGAGTATAGCGATTATAGATTCATGTAGATATAAATCATATATAAAAACTACCTTTGCATAATCTTGACTTATCCTCAGAAGGCAAGGTATCTTCAGATATTTTCCCTTCACGATTTGTTGAATCTCTTTTTTTATTCGTTTCTCTTTAAAACTACTTATTACTGTTTCTGTTTAATGTTAAATGTAAACATCGTATAATATAAATATTATCTTGTACAATGTATATACAGATTTTGTCACTAGTTGTCACTAGAAATTTGTCTATTGTCAAAGTCTGTATAGGATGGCAGCTTCAATTTCTGGCTGCAATGTGGCTACTAATATGTATCACATAACTGATTCCTTGATTCCCAGGTTGTGCAGACTGTTGAACCACTTTACAAATAAAGACAGTTCACTTTACATATTCCATAACAGATTGCCAGTATTTAAAACTAAAATTGTCAGGGTGTTGAATGCCCTTAAATTTGCAGATCTAATGTTCTCTCTTATATACATACATAAATATATACATACATTTATATATAGTAGTCCTTACTTTCAATAAAAATTTTGTTGTAATTTTCTACATTAATATTGTATATAGTTTCTCTTTTAGCTTTCTGAATCTTGTTAATGTACCCTTCTCATTGAACGCAGCGTTATTCTGTAATTTCAAGTGCATATTGCCTGAATTAAGAAAAATTCTTCTGTATGAAATAATAAAAAATGCATTTTTGTAGACAGACTTCAGGAAATAAATTAACAATGACACTTAATAATTCAGTCTATAATAAGGATACTGGATTTACAACTTAACTAACACCACGTTTTTATCGTAAGGTTGAATCATCAGGCAGACATCATGATCACAACGTTTCGGTCACAATATTGACGTAAACGGGAGCTATTCGCAGGCACTTCTAAAAATGACGTACAAATTAATAAATCTATTTATTAACATTTTTTCAGAGCAGCTTATGGTGTTTAAAACACCTTGAATCACAACAATGCTGCAGTAATCACTTAAGCCGCACCCCACTTAAGGGGCTCATTTATCAACCTTATTGTGCCCTATACCAACATTCGATCGCGATATTTATAAAACGGTATTTTAAAATGAACTTGAGTTACAATATTTCTAATAAAGAAAAACAACTTTTTATCAATCCATATTATTTTATATAACCATTAAATTTCGCAGATGACTGACAATATTATTTATCGCTATATCTGAAATGGCATGCTTGATTAAAACCAAACATCACCACAAAAAGTGGTGAAATTATTTGTATGGTAAAAGATTGCAGCGGCATCTCGTGAAGAGTTACAAGAAAACACCAAAAAACTTTTAAGCAAAACTTCGTGCCCAACTTTATATGCAAATAATTTAAAATTATTTATATACGTTCGGATTATTTCTATATAAAAACGTTTCATATCAGTTATACTTAATATGCCAGTCAAAATCGGTCTCATCGTTGTGTAAATTAACTAGTTCGAATAATAGAGACAAAGTAAAAATATCTTCTTTGACGTTAGTATTTTAGTTATATGTTTAGATAAGATATACATACGGCGATTAAAAAGCTCTTTTGATGATATTTTAAACTTCAATTTATTTGTATTGACTTTCTATCGCACATTAATTGGCATCTTTCTTACTTTAAAAAAAGGCAAATTTTTTTGTTTTTTTTTTTGGTTTGACCTTGAGAGTTCACTACAAAGCTCATAACGTATTTAATATTCGGTAATCATATCCATTGTAATCGATTATCTTTGTCTGATCTTTTAAATATTTATCATAAGAGGCGTGACTATAACAAATCTGGCGGTTAAAATAAAAAAAAGAGGTATGTTGTGTGACCAAGAAGAATATTATCGTTTACCAATGTTTTTGATCTGTTATTATATTATACTTGTTAGAAGTAATAAGTACCTATCAGTCCTTTATTAAGGTATCATCAGGCGGGTTTGGTATTAAAATATGTATGTCAAATTCCTGGGCCTGTATTATTCGTACTTTATAAACACATCCCACCAACATGAAATACATAGATGTTCATAAATGAATTTTTTGAAAATTGTAGTACCTCTTATGTATCAAAAGTAATTTTATGAGAATTTCTTTCCTTTTAATATAAACTGGATTTTAACATCTTCAATCTTTTCCACTTATGTGATGGTAAGCTAAACGGATGTACAGTGTAGATAGTCCTCTTCTAGATGATTGTGCTTAGATGATTTCATTCCTATCTGTTTTTATATCACTAGTGACGATGGTAGTCGTTAAAACCTCTTGCATCGTGTTCAGTATTATTTTAATTTAATTTTTGATTGTTTCAGACACGGGCAATTAGCGCGCCAACAGTTCCTGGGACTACAGCGATTTACAGAGAACATGTAAGTTTAATATTACAATTTATACACATAACATTAAGGTGTAAAACAAAACGTAAGACTGTTGCTGAGTAAATGTGTGTTTCTCTACAGTTTGCACGCTTTCAATATGACTAATATAATAATTATTTAAATGTAGTAAACTCAAGTAAATAATTACGTTTCGCAACAAGACAAATGATTCTTGTGAACGTACAATATCCCCTCTGAGAAATTTTATTTTAATGAAAACACTAATTTGCCTGTACTCATTATTACTTTATAACTATTTATAACTAACTTTATAACTCTTATCACCAAAGGTCACTCTTAAAGAGGATTGCCATTAAAAGTTATCTCCTAAATACTAGGTTTGCGCTTAAAATAACAAGTCGTTTTCTTGAAACTTTACCTTTGTTATTTCATTACGATAATTGGAATTTAAATAAGTATATATTTGCGTATTGTTGAATCGAGATCTTTTCATTATCGACGTTTAATAAAAATGATATTTAAAAAACTTTATGTTCCAGATAAGAACTTTCGTTATTGTTATTAATCATGATATGAACTTTTTTAAATAAAACATATATGTAGGTTATGTTGATAGTGTGTTTGATAACGATGCTGTGTTTTGCTTTTATTAACAACCAACCAAAAATCATCTCTACATTTACGACCCATTTACATGAAATCGGCAGTCAGAGTATAAACTTCTTAAATTGATGTATTTTGACAAAGGTTTTATTTCATTTGCTCGATAGGAATTCGCAGCATTCCATTGCGTTTTTTTTTCAAACCTACGCTGCTGTGTTTCACTTTTTCCTTGGTATCTCGCGCCGCCTACAATGTTATGTGTTTGATTTGACATAAATGTACTAAAGGCAATAGGGAATTTTCTGTTTACTCTCTAAATTCTCAAAGCCCGATGCCTACGCACGCTTCAACAATAATCGTGTGCAACGTGCTGACAAAATCATCATGAGATCAGTTTGTAGATCGTTAATAATATTAGTGGTTCACAAACCTGTTTCTGTCTTGGGAACTCGTATTCTCAGATATATAACAAAGATAAATAATCTGGTGAATAATAAATAACAAGTGTAGAAACATTTCTTAAATTTTCACGTAAGAATTGTATAATGTAGAGATGCAAATCTCATACGACGGCACAAAGGATACGAATATGCCCTTGAGGTCTTTATAACACATATTTAAAAAATAATAATTGTAGACAACGTTAAAAACGTAATCTCGCAGCAACTATGCAGTTGTAGATAAGTTTATTTTACACGTTAACGTCTCCTGTTTCATATTTTAAAAAGATAGTGATTTTTGCTTTATACACAAAATCGTTACAAATATTTAATTAAATAGAGCAACCATCATTGATCCATATAAAGTTATGGTGTATTTAATAAAGTAATAATAAAATGCTTTGAAAGTTTACCCTTTTATAATCGAAAAATGGTCTAACATTTGCCCTTAATTGAACATGATGTTTAGTGACGTTGAGCCTGAGAAATGGGGAAGCGTACTCGGACATAGCACACAGTCTCTCACACGTTGACAGCATTGCGGTCATGCAGCCGATAGGATTTCTCATCAAAATACATAATTTATCTTTAAATCGTTTAATAAAATGCATATATGTTTTCTTAGATAGATGTTTTAGATTATTTTGAAAAAATTAATTTATGTCTTGGTAAATAAATATTGTTGATTGTATTGTTGACAGGGCGGTATGGGGATGGTCGTTCGCGGTGGTGCCGGAGCGGAGCCGGGTAAATTGGACTTGTGCTACGTAGCGGAGCGAATGCTGGCGCTGCACTTACCTCACAGAGACGCAAGAGCTGAAGCGCAGGCCGCACATATGCTCACCAACAAACATGGCGAGCACTTCATGGTGAGTTTCTTATTTAAAAGGTTTGGGTAGATATTTTCTTTTACAACGATATGAACGTCTTGTTAATTAGTGACCCGTTTACCTACATAAAGTTTGGAAGTTTACTTATTACTGGTAGGTACCGCAGCTCCTATTTCTGTTATGAAACAGTAGTGAGAAATCATTACTGTTTACCGGTTTGAAGGGCATGTAGCTATTCTTGCAATTACAAGGGTAACGAGTTTTATCATTTTATATTCCAAGACGACAAGTATTATTTTTGTGCTGTGTTGTTGTTATGAACAAGAGTTTCTCTTACCGTCAGTTGAACTTTTCACTCTTCTCCTCGTTTCGTCGTAAAAGACAAAGAGACATCCCTATCGATCTCTGCAGGTTCGCTGCTACTTTCGACGATTGATATGGCATGACGCTCGACCGTTAATGACACTAGTCTTTTATATTTTGTATTAATAAGACGTACTTTATGATATTGTGGATCAACTATAGCCCTGGTAGTTCACTAGAAACCATATTAATTCAATGTATAATCATGGGAGACTTTTATACTGACCCACTGAATAATAATTCACGAGCCTGCAAATTTTGATCGATGATAGAATCGGAGAACCGGCCATTCATTTCGCTCTCACGTCTAAACATTTTCCGGGGTTGAGTGGTGGAGAATGCCATAAGGCATTAAGTCCGCCCATTGTAACGTAATGGAGTTCAATAAAGTTTAAAAAATAAAATAAAAATAAATATTATTAGTTAAAAAAAATTCTTAAATACAAATTATTATTATACGTATTTTAGGTGTAAAGAAGTGTTTTAATTATCTTTGGTTGAAGTAATGAAAACGTATGATTAAATTACAGGTTTTCGAGGTTAGCGGCGGAGAGGTATACGCACAGGAGTGCGAGGAGGGGCTCGCGCGGAGTATATTTGGTCGCGCGCGTGGACTCGGCTGGCCCGACCAGCTGGCCCCTCCTCTTGAACGTCTCTGCGCTGCTTGCAAACACATCGAGAGCTGGCTCGCAGCCCATCCGAAGAACGTCGCAGTCTTACTTGCTTGGTATTATTCTTTTTCGCAATTTTAAAGTCGTTTTGTGTCCTGAAATATCTACTACACATGTTACTCTTGTGTCAAGACTTTCCCAATCACAACATTGTAATGTTTGGCGGCAGTAATAAAGTTGCAGTTGTTACCAGTCCAGCAGAAAATATGCAGAAAAAGAAAATTAGTTATAGTAATAATGTAAAGAAAAAAAGTACGCAGGAAGTATCCTACCTGTTGTAAAGAAAGAAAGAAAAATGTTATTGACATCAATTAAGTAATTAATTAAGTCCAATGTTTCTCTTCTCGCAGGGGTAGTCGTGAGAGGTTGGGCGTTTTGGTCGCCGCTTACATGCACTACTCGGCGATTTGTGGCGCACCTGAACACGCGCTCGACCGCTACGCAATGCGCCGGTACCTCGACGACCGCGTACCCGTTTTCCAACTGCCCTCGAACAAAAGGTACTATTAATTCATTTTACATTAACATACTCTGATTTACTATTTAATGATATAACTATTTACAAATGGTGATTAAACAAAGATGGGCACGAAGACCTGCTTAGTCGAAGTGCAGAGGCACCGGTGCGTACAGAGTTTTATTGAGGGTGACCATCGAGAGAGTTTAATCAGATGGAAATCTCACTTAGAAGCCCCAGCAGCTTCGTCTTTACATTATCCCAATGTTTTAGCTTACATTTATCTACGGTTAAATATTTTGTTAAAAAGTATTATATGTTGAGTTCATTTGGATGCAGGTACATAGATACGTTTGCTGGTCTATTAGCGGGTCAGATACGTGTGAACTCAGCACCACTACAGCTGACGCACGTGAGTGTGGCCGGTTCCCTTGCGGCTTCAACCACACCCACCATCGCCTTTCTCAAGATTTACGAAAATTTTGTTTGTGTCTTCACTTCGGGTAAGAATGATCATATATAGACCTCATAAAGATTAATCAATCACACAACATATATTATCAATATAATTCGTTGCTAATAATTAAATTAAAAGGCATTTGCACGAATAATTTTTATCCTGCAGTAAAGGTTTCTTTATGATATAAAATACTCTTACCGTTGCTTTATTTCGAAATACAAAGGGGAGAGAAATTACTCCTATAAAGACATATTACTGTTACCCTAAGTAATAACATCGATTATAAATTCAAGATTTTATCTTGGATCTAGATTGATTAATGTTAGATGTATCTTTTACTTTCTTAATACAGATTACAATTAAAATTTCTGATCGTAGTTAAACTATAGCTAATAAAACGAGTACACAATATTAAATAATAGTTCATGAAATCTTAACTGCATTAATAACACGTATTACATATTTTTACTTTAATTTCACATTACACTGCAAACACCAAATCCATTTTTTCTGAAAATTTAATGCTTGATTGTCACTGCTTTATCTTCCTGCTTCATGCAGGCTTGTATATGATGAACGGAGGCGGATGGACTGTGGGCGTGGGCCGACTGTCCCTGCGCGGAGACGTACTGGTGCGCGCGTATCGCCGCCCTGCGCATGCAAACACCTCTCAGCGCCATCTGGTCTTCGCCTGCCAGTTCCATACGTGCGCTGTCGCCGATCATACACTGTCCTTCACTAAACAACAGCTCGACCACGCTGCGCATGGTATCTATTACTTCTTTTGATTACAATCAAATTTTATGTTATTTATAAAAATATTAACACTGCGGCGTTTTTTCTCCTTTTCGCTTTAAATATATTACTAAATTATGTTTAATGACTTCACAAGTTTTATAATGTCCTTAAACATTTTTAATTTTTTATATTCAAAAACGAAACTAAAAAGCAATAATTTCATCAAAATAATTTATTTCTTTAATAAATACTACTAGCAAGTAAAATCATCAAATAACAGGAACAGAAACGATACATTTTCAAAGAAAAAATTGTATATTTTAAGTGATATGTCCTAATCGTGAAATGTCGTAAATCGCCAAATTTACGAATCATCTAAGGCATAAAAACAATCAATAAAGGCAATATCTTGTAAACATTAATTTGAAAATGATTTTCACATAATTATTTATCTCTGAACTCGTCATGTAGAAGTGGGCTAAATACCTTTTGCTTTATCTTCCCATCTACTTTGGATGATGAATAGATTTTATAATGAGTTTTTTTTTTGTGGCAGAGCCAACATTCCCGAGCGACGGTGCAGTAGAGCTGGTGTTCATGCGGGGCGAAGGTAGTGGTAGTGGTGCAGCTCCAGCACCAACGCCCGCTGCACCATTGCGCGCAGCACCTGACTCGCTCGCACGAGCCGATTCCTTGGAACACTTGCGACCTCTCTCCACACTCACAGATGACGAGCCGGGTGAGCATAGCTGAATCAAAAATGCAAGGGGCTATTTATGCTTTGTTTGCATACGGTTTTATAAACATCACAAAAAAGTGAAATCCTTTTATCAAATTCAAGATTGGCAGTGCAATGAATTTTATAAGATATTATAGTGAGGGTGTAACAATCAACCATCATACTTTTGTTACATGATGTTAAGTAACAATGAAGCCGGTGGTGAAGCGTGCTTACACCAGAATAGGTACGCAGCAATGCTTTTAAAGCGGCGTTACATTTCATTTACTATAATTTTCGTATTATATTCTTTAGTATTTAGACGGCATGTATTTTCAAACATATTTTTTTTTGAATAAACAATAATCTTTGATATCTAAGATAGTAGCAGTGAAAGTCCATTGCTTGAAATGATGATGATGATGAAATGTAGATTAAATTGCATTAATAAAAGTTTATTACCTTATGTTTAGGTACTGTTAAAATCAGGAATTTCTATAGTTCAGTACAATGTTTTTTAAACTTCACCTATTTCCTAATGTATAGAAATATTTAAAAGAAGGGATGGCATCGTGAGACTAATTACTCATCCCGAATGAATAATAATATATAAAGAAATATAATTACCATTTCATTTAGTAATCTGTACAAGCTGTCAAGACAAAACGTAAGAGACTGTAGTTTTATTAAAGCATGGAAATTATTTTTATCTAAACTGAGTCTGATTTTATTATATAGATAGTTTAATGAAAATCGTATCTTTGTTCCTGTGTTAATCACAGTCACGTTCAACATGATTTCTATGCTTATAGTATGATTTTTTCATCGTGATAATAGGTACTAGAATTTTTACTTACAGGCACATAAATATATTAATAATTATAACAAATATTACATATACAAATTACATATTTAAAATTAGCAAAATAACAATAGTAATAACATTTTTATGCTTTTGTAAACGTCTACAACTAGTTATATATTTCTTCATCTACAAATACGATGAGAATGTTCTGCTGCTATGAGTAGAACTAAAGTGGCACTTTATGGCTTCGACATCCGTAATTTTCGGTCTATTTCTGTTAACTAGGTAGTCAGAAAGCACTTTACATCGATTGCTGTGCAGTTACAGGATACAGAGAGTGCATTAGCAGAACCACGATACCTGTTTGTGTTAGGTTTTACTATATTGACAACAAATATATTACATACATATTTGTTGTTTATATATGATGTATCATTAAAATGCTTGTTGAGGTTTTGGATAAGTTTTAACTTTTTATGAAACAAGGTTTAATTGTTTATCATTATCGATGACAGATCCGGAGCATGTGATGATAATTTAAAAATAAACTTGCTAAATCGACAGATGCCGCTGCATCTTTGCACAAAGTAATATATGCAAATGTCATAACATTCGGACAGAGAATTGTGTCATATGTGTAGATGAAAGAGCAACATAAAGCGGGTAGGTCGCGGTTCAGTCTCGGCGTTGCAGGTGCTAAGTTATTTTAGTCGGTGGCAAGCCGCCCGGCCGCCGCCCGCCCAGTCGAGATCGCCGCTCTGTCGCTGTTAATCACATGTTAAACGTAATCAGAATGATTGCGGTGCTCTGTGATAACGTTTGTGTGTGATAAACCAATAACTTTTTAACCACTATTCATCTAATGGTCAAGTAGTACTTGCCAGATTTATCAAAGTGAAATTGGATATAAATCGGTAAGTCGATCACATTACTTAATAGTCATTTGATGACCAGTGTTCGAATGATTTTTAAAAATAAAGTTAAATATTTATTGTAAGTTATTATTTAAAAAAATTCATTGAAAAATCATTTGTGAGGAACACATGGAAGCGATGTTCAATGTACCTTGTACAAATTTTAAATACATATACAGATAATGTATGTATATGTATGGATCGGTTGTTCGCTTATGTGGGTAGGGTTTATCGGCGCCAAGTCAATGGGTCTAATTGACCGGTGTGGTGAATCGTTGACGGATGTCCCAACGGCGCTCGTCACGGCTGCCGTGCCCTCTGCTTCTCACATATATCCATTGGACACGCTCTGCCCTTATTTGAATTAACCGAAACCATCGGCGCCTCTAATCTCATTTTCATTTGAACTAAGCCGTTACGGTCAGGGTTTTGATTGATTCATTTCGGACATTAGGTTCATTGGTTTTATTTAATTAGTATATTAAGGTTCATAACGCGTAAAAATAGCACAGAATATTTTAAAAATCATAAGATAATATATGTAATTATTGTGTATTATTATAACTATTTATGATTAAAGAATAAAGTGATTATTAAAAAAATAGATTATCTAGATAAGTAAAGGATATTGAAAAGTAAACTTAGTTATCCGATAGATAGGTTACAGTAATAAATTTTTCATCCAAGAACTGTTATATGATAGTTTCTTTAAACGTATTATAAAACAAATACTTGCAACAACAAGGGCTCTTAATAAGTTATCTGTGTACACAGTCATCGATAAGTAAGTCATCGATAAATTTTTGTTACAAAAACCGTATGTGATTTTGAACGTTTTATACGAAAGTATTACAAAATGTGATGAATATACTAATAAATGTTTTTAAATTATTTATTTAGCGCGGGGATGTAACGTTTCTTGCGTTGTTTACGATTAGCCGAGACAGTTTTACGACAGTCAACAACTTATATGCCTTTGCGGTGCACGTGTGCTTACAATAACGCCTTGTTCCCTACAGATGTTTTATAAACTTCTGATACTGTGTCCTGGAACCGGAAACGTCACCTACGAATCAGTAACACAATACATGAAAAGGTAAAGATTATTA
>DWLS01004371.1:0-14082 GCA_018246255.1 Pachliopta kotzebuea | reverse complement strand
AACCTTAGTATATAAAAAGCTTGTATTACTAAATTAAATCAGTTCTCTCTCAGTTTTTATTAACTTAACATCATAGCAGTCCCAAGCATGTAGTTTTAAAAACCCTTGCACCCGATGGCTCAAGCTAACTGGCTATAGAATAAAAAAATGCGCTAGTTAGGATGCTATTCAAGCCACCACATTGCGCTCATCTTGAGACTAACTCTCGTTACCCCAGTAATTTCACTATCTACAACGACCTTCAGTAGACATAATAATGTACATGGTCTCCGGTAACAGATACCCACCGGCAACTAATTTCGCAAGGTAGTCACTTCCCTTAAAGGTTACTAAGGCAACAGATTAAAAATGAAACAGCGCCTTCATTTTGACATTTTAATTAATAATTAAAGTACAACAAAGAATTTAAACTTCATAAACGGCCTATTAAGTTTATTTATAATATGTACAGTAAGTTTCCGTTTCCGGTCTTCGATTGTACTTTTAATTAGGTAATAAATTCGAAACTTTTTATTTCTTTTCACCCGGCGTCAGTCTCCGATGGTATCGTCGCGTCGATCTTCATTTCCTCTGGCCGCAATTTCGGTGACATTGCTAAAAATAATATTTTTATCGTCATCATCCACTCTTGATGAGAGAAGAAAGAGAACAGTGTTCGTCAGAAGTTGAACGAACCACAAATGATGATGATGATTATAATTAAATATCTGACAAATCTCTCAACGTTATTTCCTATACCTACTAACTCGTAATTTGTTAGCATGGATTAACGGCTTTGTCTCCTCCAGTCCCAGCAGTGGAAAAATTAAGACTCTTTATTATTTATATTTCTACCTATAACATAAATTAAACTTTAAAACTAATGGAAACTGCTGGATGCAGACAATCTTTGGAATGGAGATCTTTGAGAGGCCTATGTCCAGTAATGGTCGTTTACCAGCTGATGATGATACTTTAAAATATAAAGGTAGATAATACATAGCGAGTGGATTTGATAAAAAACAAATTATACATGTAGCCCAGAATCGAACCAAGGATTTTTGTGTAAAAAAGTATACATACATACATACTAGCTACTGCGCTGATGAAGCAATTATTGTTTCTGCTATGTACCATATAACGTAGTTACAGAAGACTTTTACATAACAAAAAGAGAGTGAGGGAGAAAGTGAAAGAAGACTCACCTTTCATACGAGGCAAAGAATTCGTTGTACCACTGAATTTATTGAAATACACGCTGTTAGTTTCGACTCTAACCGAAGGCAGTTCTGACTTCATGATTTGACTGCATTGGTCATCACCGCGGTAATTCTGCTCCAATTCTTGGAAATGAGGGTCCTGTAGATGGTACTGAGGTGTTGGGGTGCGGTAAAGATCGCTGAGCATCGGTGGCGGTGGTGAAACATACTCCTCGGGAGGTCGTAGTTGTTCTAATGGTAACTAAAAATAAATGTAGCATTGTTAACCGCTTCTTTATGAAGGTAGTAATTTTTTATTTGATTTCTCGTTTTCATTATTTTTATTACAATTTTGTTTTTATTTAAATTTTTCATTGTAGTCTATTTTAAAAGGCCTTGCATCACTTAAGGGCGACCTATTCAGCTTTGTGGTAACTTAAACTTATTGCTTTTTTTCTTTGACCTACTCAAAACTTGCTCATTCAATTTTTTTTCCTCATCTTTGTGACAGTAAATAACAGTACTGTAAGGTATACTACATTTCTTATCTACAATATGTTAACATTTGATTACAATTTCACGTGATATTAAGTAAAAATGAAGCCGTAGGTGGCAAAGTGCTGATCCAGAATAATCTAGCTCACATGTAGTCACTAATTACATGATATTGAGAAAACTTAACCAAACTCCGCGATATGTGATCCCATATTGAACTTGAAACTTTGAAAACTGAACTTTGAAAACTGCTGAGTTCGTTGAGGGAATAAATGTCAACAAAAAGACTAACGGCACAACCACGTTCAAAAGAAGAGAAACGGATTTAACATTATAAAAAAAAATTTTGAAAATATTGCTCTTGACTGTTATTTATAATAAATATCAAACGGTGACTTACTAAATGGTTGCTATCCAAAGGTAACGCATTTTTGTACCTCAACCAATCCTCATAAACGTTATGGTAAGGTCTATAAACGTTTGTACCAACGTTGGCCATTGGAGCCAAGCCTGGCTGAAAATTTGGTACTCTGTATTTCATCGCGTGCTCATATTGGTAAGAGCTGTTCATCGGGTGGGCATGGTGGGCGTTGAACCGCGTGGGAACTTCGAGCTCCTCCAAATTGGTTGCCGATATCAAAGGCCTGATGGAGCTGTAGTCGGTTGCTGATGATTTATTCGAACAGCTGTCTTGTAGCTTTGTGTTCAATGGGATTATGTCAGGATTTTTCTCTGAAAATTAATCTTGATTAGAGACGGAAAATGAAGATAACCATCGCGTTGAGAAATGGCCCAAATCCCTTCATTAATCGACACAGCCTATGTTCAATAGTGGACGTCTGTCGGCTGGCGATGACGATGATTAACTACTATTATGCACCTATTTAAAGTGAAGTACCGATATAGCCAAATAATTTTATAACTTTTGCTAGTAAGATTTGTTCTAATATAATTTTATAAAAAAAAACCGTTACAACTAAATTGAGTTTAAGAATTTGGTACACGGCGTCGTGTAGTTGCCTCGTCACATAACTCCATCATCACCATCATTTTAACCGATGGACGTCCCCTGCTGGATATAGGTCTCTATATATATGGAACTTAATGTTAAAAATTAATAACCAATACAAAAAAAATTCTATATATAATAAAAGAAATAGTAAGTTCAGTAGAAAACCTTACCTAAGCTATCGACGCTATCAGTCTTCTTCTCATCAGTGAGCAACACGTTAGAGCTTTCTTCTTTTATCCTCTTACCTTTTTCTTCTGCACCTAAAATGAATTACTTAATAATACATCAAATGTATACTTGGCTGGAGGCAGAGGAACCCCGGTCTTAGCATTCAGGAACATTCTTTTTCTAAGTAGTATTTGCTCATGACTGAGGGTCATGGTCACGACGATTTCCTTGTGAGTTATAATGTAGTGTGGTGTTGCCATTGCCTTCTCCATTCCACATATTAGTCCGACCGCGGATAGTCATCACATAGATATCTATGTAACAACATATGTAAGTTTCCTCACGATGTTTTCCTTCACCGTCAGAGCACGTGGTATTAGTTGATGTTATACTAACTACATAAATTGAAAAATCCATTGCTGCAGGCCGGATTTGAACCTGGTAGCTTCTGAGTGGAAGGCCGACGTTCAAACCATTAGGCTATCATGACTTGGGACTTAAAAGGGCAAATTTGTTAGTATATAAAGAGCTTATTTTTTCTCATACTTGGTACTATTGAAATAAATTTATACTTACCTTCTTTATTATTGCAGTATTTGCAGTAACACACTGCAGCCGACACGGCTGCTATTATCGTGACCACGGATACACCAACCAGGACCGTTATTAATAAGGTCGTCAGTTCAACTCTCACTGGTACTTGCGCTATATAAAAATAATATACATTACATCGCTATATACATAACCATCAATGACTATCATCAATCAATAACCATTATCAATGAACACAACAATCATCAATGAATAACCATTACTGACAAATAGTACTGTGCAAATATTACTTTGTTCCGGTTTGAAGGTAGTAAGCTAGTGAAATTACTAAGGTAACGAGAATACATATACCTCAAAATGCTATGAATATCTTTCTAACACAACATCGCTATGCGCTAGCGAATCACATATAACCTAGGTATTAATAAGAATGTTTGGACTGTCGCGTTACACTAAACGTTTGCGATAAGTCTCGTTACCACAGTAATTTCAGTTAGCGTCTTTCTCGACTTATTGCCCGTAAAAGTAGAACGATAATTCACATCTTTCTTTTTATTACTAGACGTTTTTACCAAAAGAAATATAGTGGTCTAAGTAAGGAAATTGTTTAATTAAATGATCGTATCCTTATCCCATACAACTCACAGGACCCAAGTCAACCTCACCTGCTCGTGGTACACCCTAATTAGCTAAAAAGATTCTGGTTGCCCAACTACCAGCACTGGGCCAACGTGGTGGGAGAGGGCCCAAATACCCCCACTATTAGGAGCGACTATATCCAGCAGTGGACGTCTATACGTCTATTGGCAGATGAAGAAGATTCTTAATGATCCCTATACCAATGAATTCAGGAAGACAAACAGTAATGAGTAGAGTACTATGAAGAAATAAAATAGATGAAATTCGTACTGACCTGTTCTTCTTTCTGGATACTGTAAAAGACTGCAGGTCAGAGTGAAAGATTCACTGGACCCCTTGCTGTTGTACGACCTTATTAACAGCGCGAGGGTACCGCTTGCAGATAACCCGGGCACTTCGAAATGAGGCTCCTCACTGCTTATATTCCGCAATAGCATACCTGTTGCTTTATCGAACACCTGTAATTGTTAAACTCATGAAAACATCATCTAATATAATTTAGATAGATATTCCATTATACTTTTCTTTGTTTAACTAAAACAAGTGGCCCATACAAAATTCTGTAACTTTGGGCACCCACAACTCGACAACCCGACCACATACCGACAAAACTCCAACGGCTCTAATCTTATCTAAGCGAGATCTGTCTGTATGTCAAATTTCAGCACCACCTCCTACCCTTTGTAGTTCTTGAGATTGAAAATTGTTGACGGACAGACGGACGAACGAACATTGCCGTTTAAATAAGGATATCTTATTAAAACCTCTTTGATTAAAAACCTCCGAACAATACCGTAGTAGGTTAAACAACGGATCCCTTACAATTGAGCGCACACATCGCCCCACCAATTGCTTTCGCGTCAATAAACCTTTATCTACACACCTTTCACATAAGAAATAACTTTTGTGTTTACCGTATAAATTACGTAATAATACTAAGTAAAAATATCACCGTAAAAAGAATAACAGGTATCACAAAAGAGAATCAGTTTCAACGGAAATAAAAGGAATGAAACGATTATCGTACTCTACAACATTCATCCATACGAGTATATTATCTTCTGTTTTAAACTTCGCCTTTTAAGAGAAAGCTTAAAAGGCGACTAAAGAAATTTCTAGAAAAAATTTCAAATTGCGACTTGCTTCCTTGTAACCGTTATTAGCTGTAGCAGACACTATTCATAGGAATCGTACATTCAATAACGGAAATAAAAGCTAGAGTGAATGAATGAACAATAGACTAAACTGTGAAGTAAAATAATAAATAAAACAAGCAATTACTAAAAAAGAGATTGAATGAGTTATTGAAAAATAATGAATGAATAAAGTAATACACAAATGAACGAATGAACGTATGTTAGAATTAAATACTACGAAGCAACAAGACGAGCAAAGCGTGTCACTTATTATTAGGTGAACGCCTTACTCGTCTCGTGGACACGTGACATGAAGGATTATTAATTTTTTTTAATCCATATAGGTCCCGAGACACAAGCTGTGCTTAGTTCGGGACCCTAAGGATACCATGTGTTATTGGTTTTTAAGAAAGGGTGGAAAATAAAGAATAAAGGTCAGAGTTTCCTAAACTTCTTTGTGTCGTAGACCCCTTGCCATGTGTTTCCGTGTTGTGTAGACCTCCTACTTACCTGATATTGATCTCCTGTAAATTTCTAACTGTAGTGAAGTTTAGTATTTAAAACTTAAAGTGAAAACATATGTTAATTTATACATTTATTAATTGAATTTAAATTAAAACTACCCAAAAAATAATTTTGTATCTGTTATGTAAAATATTCGTAACATTAAATAAACATAAAATAAACTATAAATTAAATAACATAAGCAATAAGTCAATATTTATAGTGCTTTAGAAATAAATTATCAACATTTGGCGTCAATTTTATAAAGGTTAATCTAAAATCTCCTCGGCTAATGATGTCCAGTCTGTTTCTTTTTTTCGTTAGGAGATTGGTAATAGTCCTGAACCCCTTTTCCACTAAGTATGATGGTGGAAAGGAAATTAAAAATTTCCTCGCTATGTTCCATAATACGGGATAAGTAACGGGTATGTTGTTTTGCAGCAAGAATTGCTGATATCTGTTTTAAAACTGAACCTTAAGTTTTTCGTTTGTACTTACTTCAGTTTTGATATTAATAAGTAAATAGGTACTATCAGTGTATGTGTTGAGATCCACTATCGAGGACCCCCGTTTTCATTTCATGGACCTACAAATTTTTTTTTCGCTGACGTAGACCCATTGCAGGTTGTCATAGACCCCTAGGGGTCGATATAGACCACTTTGGGAATCACTGATATAGGTGAATACTTCACCACGATCCCACCTGATGTTAAGTGATGATATGGTCTATGGTGGTAAAGCGCATTAACCTAGTAGCCTACTCACTCTTTTCTTGAAGAGAGAATTTGGCCATAAATTATTTTTGTTGAAATTTCTGCGTTAGATAGTTTTTTTTGGCAAAAGATTTTCGTATATATTAAGTATATTAAGCTTGATACACGGTCTATTGGATAAATTGTTTATCGGTAGTTAAGTTCGAAGCGGATCGTACTTACCCGGCGCACGTGCTTAGCTTTACCAATCGACCCCCTCGCCGAACATAGTAGCAATTAAAGTTGTCTTATAAAGCTAACTTAGCGTACTGAATAGCTTTAACATGAGACAAAGGAACTTATTAATTGTGAAACATTGTACTTATTTCCCATCAGTGATTTAAGTTAAGATTTTAATGTAAATTATTGAAATGGACCGTCAATACGGTTCTATTGTAGAAGCATGATACAGATTCCAAAAGAAACTACATATATCTATTATTCAACGGCTGAAACTAAGTATAAATATCTAGTATTATATTTAATCCTGCATCGGATATAAATCTATATCTGTATTAAATATACATTTAGTATATAATCCCCATACTATCTTTATTTATTTTCCGTATTACTATATGAATTTTTAGCACCTCATTCACCTAATGGTAAGTGATACGCCCAATTTTTTTTTCTGCCTTTTTTCTGATATTATTCTTCAGATTTTTTTTTCAGTGATGTAATCGCTCCTGATCATTATTACGACCGTTAAGCTATACTATAAAGAGGAGTGGAGAAAGCTGAAGGCATTGGAGGTAAAGAAGGATAAAGAGATGGGAAGAAATATAAGAGACAATAGATGGGGGAAAGATAACTGAAGACATACATAGATATATAAACAATACGTTAACTTAAGTTTGTATACTAAGTATGACTGGATAGGGAGAACTAAGTTGTCGGAGAAGGGACTAGCCCTCATCTGACCACCATCGCCTGTGTCGCATATGGTTCAGGACTTTTTATCCTAATATATACATAATTTAATGATAATGCTACCTTATTTTCTACCATCACAAAACTGCTGTACATACATATGTGACAATCATATTTATTTGTTCCTATTTTTTATTCCATTTATTGAGAAAATTAACAGCGTACACATTGTAAATATTTTTATATAAATAAATTAAGGTCATAAAGCTAATTAGAGGTTTCCATATATAACTTAATAATATGTTGATATGCGCAGACAAAATATTATTATAAATGTTTCATTTCAATTAGTGAAGAACTGCAAACAAAGAAAGTAAATGAGGGGAAAAAAAGAAAAGTAAATATCTTTTTTCTATTGTTTACGATACACCCACCCATTACGATTTAGTATTAAAATGATACACATAAGACATTAAGTCTCTTTACCCCAATAATTTCACACATTCCTTTCAAACTATTACTCAATATTACACACTAAAATTTGGGAAGAGAAATATACTTTGTGGTTGTATTTTACAAGACACTTCTTTTGTAAAAGATATTGTATCTATATAATGTATTATACACATACAGTAGAATTGTAAACAAAGGTCTACGAAAAATGCTTTAAAAAGTATGGATTACTGAAGCAAAACTCTTATTTTAATATATACATTACCTACATTTTAATATATAAATATTCAAAGACAAAAAGGAAAACGTTGGACACAAACTAGAAGATAAAACGTTCTTATAGTATTAGCTGGTCTCAACTGGTCTATAAAAAATGAAATAAATGGACTAAGTTTGAAGTCTTTTATATTGTAATTTTTAATTTATTTATATGTTGAACAAAGGCTTTTATTATTACAATTATGTTAAGAAGAAAAAAAATGCTTTAACGATAATACCGCGTTTAATTTACTGTTATTATACATGTGTTGTTGTTTTTATATTAATGATTGTGATGGGAATTATGACAATCATATCAGCATCATAGATTGTAAGAGGAACATTTAAGTATAACCTCATGGTTAACCCTAATAAATATTGCAGAAATCAATAATAAACTCAAGGACTTTAAAACGATTACTATACAAAATAGTGTAAAGCACCAATTGCAGAATAATAGAAATATGAGCGAAGAAAGCTATATGATGTAGTAAAGAAAAAAGGTAATAGCAAAGTATATAAAAAGGATGGAAAAGTTTCCTGTCGTACTTTACGGAGGTACGATAGAAAAAAAAGCTGCAGTTTTATACAAATATCGAACCTATGAAATAAAAGTTAGTTTCCTCTGCACATTTATACGGAACATTAGTCCTTACTTTGTATTACTTTCAAATCCTTTCAACTGGTCACTCAACATAACTTAGGCAAAGAAACAATATAAATAAAATAAATAAATAAATATATTTCAGTATCGTACCGATATAGTAATACCACGCTAAGTGGGAGAGGCCTATATCCAGTAGAGGGATGCCGCAAGCTGTTGATGATGATGATAATAATGAAGTGTCGTATAAATGTTTTGAATATTTTTCATTGGATAAAACGGCAATGGGTAGAATACATTTTTTAAATTTCAACAACACTATCCCCAAGACATTGGTGAAGGAATCCAGCAGTGGATTGAAAAAGGCTGATGATGACGATGATGATGACTATCACTATTCTTAAGTTTAAATTACTAAAGCATTTGGGACCAAATAGTTGTTTGAAATTTTAATTTTTTTGAGAATGGCACTTAATGATGATGATAGATATATAGAAGTAACCATGAGGTGGGAAGCCGTGATAGCTTAGTAGTTTGAACACCGGTCTTCGACTCCAATAGTATCCGGTGCGAATCCAGCCTAAACCAATAAATTTTCCGATTTATGTGCAGTTAGTAGAACACCAACTAATATCGCGTCCTTTAAATCATGTATCAAATCACGTGGCTGTAAACCTTAATAAAAAAACCATGAGATGGACCGACCGAATCAGAGTGGCAGTAAACGTCCCTTTGTATGAATGTATGATAAAAAGAGCAATGAAAGAAGGATCGAGACGTCTAATGGAATGGGTCGTTGCCATTACTTAATGACCACAACCAGTCTGTGAAGGCTGAAACGTTTATTTCTATGAATAATTCCTCTTGGTTGGGTTGGGCTAAGGATTGACTAATGTGGAGACTGCATGATTCAGTCCTCAGGACGGGATATGTTAGCATAGCTTTAAAGAGGCCGCGGTTGTGTTCCGAAAGGAGATGCCGTGATCTCTCCAAACGGTTAGGACGACCACCGTGGGGGTTTTAGCGGGTAAAAATCTCCACATAACCTTAACTTCCCCTAGAACGTAAGGCATGTTTTAAAAGATTTCCCTCTCGAAAAATAAAAATGATTGACTATCGTGATTGATTTATTCCCGTTCTACCTTTTTCCTATCTTTCAAAGCTTACTGTTTCCGCGATGACATTTTTGCAAAATTTCACAGACTGAAACATTTAAGAACAATAGTGTATATAGGACTTACCTCTAGAACGAAGGTCTGCCGGAGACCGCCGTCGTGGCCGGGCGAGCAGTTTATTATCATAGAGTCGTACGTCACATTTGATATATCGCAGTTGGCGACTGACGATGGCTTCTCTAAAGAAACAATCAATAACGTTATAGCACGCTGTTTGTTGTGGGCGTGTCGGAAACGATCCGAAATATGAAATCTCACACATCAAATATACATTCAGACGGATGTAATCGATCCCGCAGCCGCGTATTTGGGTCAAAAGTTCTTTTGGTACAAATCATTTCTGACTACTCTTTTTTTAGCGATGAGACGAACAAAGCGTTCATCTGATGGTGAGTGATACGCCTGCCCATAACGTAGTTCTGGTTATGATACACCACTAAATTAGGCTCATCGCTTTGGGACACAAGGTTCTCGTTACCTCATTAATTTAAATTTTGCTTTTGTGGGAAGATTTTAGGAAAGGCTTAAACCAGTGAATGTATAAAAGATGATATAATTGATGCTTTATAGGAGACGTGTTATTGAGTAAGAGATAACTGGTGATGTTGAATTGCACCAGCAACAGCGCCTTTCAAACTGAAATACAGTAACCATGTCGTACTATTGCTTTGCATTAGAAACGACCTTGGTGGTAGTAGTAAGGTTTTTTTATATTCTACGTGTCAACGAGACGTGCAAGGCGTTTACCAAATAGTAAGTGATACGCTTGCCTATAACACCGTGGTGCTGGTTAAGATGGTATACACAGCACCAAATTGCGCTCGTCGCCTTGAGACGTAAGGTGTTAAGTCTTATTACCACAGTTATTTCACTAGCATATAGCACCTTTCAAACCGGAATTCAGTAATATATGCATTGTTATTTCTAGACAGTCTCAGGCAACAGAGACCACAACAAAAGATTACTTTTATATAATTTGTGTTTTTTTTTATATGAAATTACTTTCTTTTTATGAATTTGTATATTAATACATAATATAGTTAATGAATTAAATATCTTACTTTGTATACATTTAATGTACTTAACAATTTAATTGACAACAGAAGAGAAATAACTTTTTAATTTACAAAGAAATTCAATTTCATAATTGAACTTTCAAGACTGGTGAAAAGAAACTATTTGGAATCACGAGATTAGGTTATCTTATCTGTTTTTACTGATTCATGTATGTTTTTATTTGTGTATTTTCATATATTTGTATATATATATTTAACATAATTGTATGCATAAGTAAGTATATGTAAGTATCATATAAATACTAGTATTTTTATTTTAGCTTAATATGTATCTTTCGGACTTCACCTACTACATCATTACCCACCTCCTAGGTTGACTGGTAGAGAATGCCTGTAGGTATTAAGCCCGCCTATTGAACACTAATTTTAGGTGATGCTATAAAATTTTATAAATAAAAAAAATTAACTGAAATAACTTTAAAAACGTAGGTATGAACTTAGACTTTACTGGTGGTAGGCCTCCGTTTCTGGAGACTACCTAGTTACCACTGCAGCTCGTATTAAAGCCGACAAACAATTCTAAGCAAACACTACTGTTCCGGTTCGAAGAGCGCTGTGGCTAGTGAAATTACCGCAGTAACGAGACTTAAAATCATATGTTTAAGAACAACGAGCACTTTATGGTGCAATGTACATCCTAATTAGTACAATGTCATCACTTACCATCAGGTGAACGTATTCATCATTTCGAATAAAAGACAGGATTCTAATGTTTAAGTGTGTATATAAAATTAACTTACCTGCTGGAAGGATATGGTACACGCACGGAACTGTCTGCGGCCCGACCAGGTTAGAACTGACACACTGCACCCAACCGTAATCAGAAGACGTGTTCACAACGTAGTGGTATATATCTGATGAAATTAAACTATATCAATCGGAAGATATTAAATATTTTATGAAAGCAAGCGGTAGTTTACTTGATAATTGCATCATTATTCCTCAGTACTGCTTATATACAGTAACTATTTAGTTAAGCTTCTACCCTCGCCTAATCCGTTTCCCTCGGCTTTCTCCTCTCCCTTATAACATTTTTTTTAGTAATATAGTTCAGCTTGTGGAATCTGGATCCGCGAGTTCTTGGTTCGATGAAGCCTTCGCAGCCATAATAGTGGTTGAAGGTTAAAACATCAATGGAAAAAAAACTTCGGTACTTCTAAGTTAAATACTTTTAACCGTTTCGTTGCTATCAGGAGTAACAATGCCTTCTTCTGTAAAGAACAGACAAGAGATGATCTGACAGGAAAAGAAGGGCAACTAAACGAGTTTCAAGAGCTATTATAATACAGACGTGGTCATAACAAGAGACGGCAGATAACAAGAGATGGCATGACCAGGGATATTAATTTGGGAAACCTTTGTTAATTAATGGACTGCTATAGGTTATAATGATGATATGACGTAATCTAAGCTGTTAACTTAAAATAACAAATAGGACAAGTTTCATACGCTCTTAACGCACGAACACCCGCCGTTATTAACGCCGAGTATTATTGTCCATCAAACTGTAAACTCGCATATTATTGAATTTTAATACCTATTACGCACTATTAACTGTGACCTAGTAATAACACTTATAATTACGTCTAAAATAGTATTAATTAAAAAATAAAAAAAAAACATTTACATTATCTATAATTGTAAAGATATGAAGTACGCATTTCAAATATGATGAGTGTGAATATATTAATATTACTTGTATTCTTCTAAATACATTAAATAAAATATAAGAAAGAAAACAGTGTTTTGGATATTTTGAATTCATATTTTAGTTTTTCATTATCATATAAAAAAACAAAATTACTATTAAAAGAAACAAAACTATAACAATGTTAATTGGAGAAGTAAATACCAAAAACGTATTAAATAAAATTTGTTGTGTGTATGAGATAATAAATATACTATTAATAATTTACTTAAGTTCTAATATGAATCTATAAATTTTTTTGGAAAGAACTTTAAGGCAAAAGTCTAAAGGCAAACAGCCATATCTAAACTAATTATTTTTTAATCTGTAATTCTTGTTAAAATCATCCAATATGTTCATTAATATAATCATAATGTATTGAATCAGGGGTTAGCAACCTTTTAAATTAATGGGTCAGTTTAAATTTATTTTGGAGGTCCGCACATGGGTTAACTCTTGTTAATAATATAAGAAAGTTTACTTATAATAAATATTAGAATAAAAAATATAAAACTACTGACAATTTATATATTAATGTAGTATTTATTACAAATTTGTTATGGTTAATTAAAAATATATACATATATGTATATTGATAAGAGAAAGTATATAAAAAAAATAAATTTCAGAAACACTTGGTGAGGTAAATTTTGTTCAATCTTGTTGAGAGCTTTTTTTTAAAATTATAATTATATTGTATCTTAAATATATATTATTGTTTAATAATAAAAATGCAGTTGATAATAATAACACTGTACAAAGCGCACTATCCGTTATCTGTGAAATTCGAATTCAGGTTACTGCAGTGAGTTACATCACACTTCAAAAGAATGTATGAGATACTTAAAAATGGATATTTAGGAATATTTTTTTATTTGTAAAACCAGTGCTTTACTAAGTAACTATTAGTAAGTAAAATACACAAAAATTTTTTAGCTTAGACTGCAGATTTTCCAATTAATATAAACGATCTGATCTATAGAGTATATCAGCAGGAAGTAAACATGTGGATTAGTTAAAAACATTTCATAATATTCATAGAAAAAAAAATCTTATACATATATACTTTTTATTATTTTTAATTGTATGGCAAAGTAAAGTTCATAAAGTTTTTGATTTTTAATTAATAGTAATAAAATAAAAGCAAATTAAAAGTATCTACATGTCACCAGACTGTCAGGTGAGGCGACAAGATGAGCAAGGCATTCACCTGATGATAAGTGATACGCTTGCCCATAACATGACGCTGGTTAAGATTGTGTATACAGCACCTCATTGCGCTTCTCGACTTGAGACGTATATTAAGTCTCGTTACCCCAGTAATTTCATTAGCATACAGCACCCTTCAAACCGGAACACAGTAATTAGCTGCGGTGATTTCTACCTAGACCAGAGTTCTCCAAACTTTTTTGTGTCGTAGACCCCTTGCCATGTTTTCCCGGGTTGGGTAGACCCCCTACTTACCTGATATTGATCTCCTGTAAATTTCTAACTGTAGTGAAGTTTAGTGTTAAAAACTTAAA
>DWLS01004370.1:0-14082 GCA_018246255.1 Pachliopta kotzebuea | reverse complement strand
CGCGGTGGCGCGAGCTACGCGGTCGTCGGAGGGGGGCGCGGGCCCGCCCTCGGACCACCGTCGCCTGTGTCGCGGACTGTGGACGGTATATTGTTGTTGTTGTCGTTATGTTGTGAGACTTATCATCTTTTATCTTATACCAATAAGCTAATTATTATATAGTCGTTATCACTATAACCAGTAACATATTGTTAAGTACGTCTGTATCACCAACACCTGAACGTCCTATTTATATGGCTGCTTCGTCGCAAAATAAAATTATTCGTCAGACACTTTGTTTCTTTCTTTACAATATTTGCTATCATCATCATAATATTAATATATATGGCTATAAATATTGTGATATCAATAATGAACTTTCAACAATAGCGCGTTGCGATAACCTACTTTTGGAAATATGTATTATTCTGGCTTTAAGACTCGATTAGAACTATCGATAGCTTTCTATCGAGCAAATACAATGTTATCGCTATCTTCGAAATCTATAACGCCCTCATTTCCTGTAATATCAGATTGCGATTTAGATGAGTAACATCATGTAGAGACAGCAAAAGTAAAACTATGAATTTATTGTAACGAAATGAAAGTCTCTGTTGCGGAAGACCGTCTAGGAGGTATCAATGCGGCCCCTCTTTCTACCGCCAAATACTAATGTCCAAACATCACTGTGTTCTGGTTGGAAGACTGCTGTACGCTAGTGTAATTACTGTGGTAACAGGACTTAATACTATACGCCTCAAGAGGAAGAACGCAATGTAGTTCTGTGTATACTATCTTAACTAGCACCGTATTGTTCTGGACATGCGTATCACATACCATTAGGTGAACGCCTTGCCTGTCTTGTCGAATAAAAATTTTAACGTTCCTAATAACTTGTGATGTTGGAGTTAAAGTAAAAGGACATGTATTTATTTACTTAATCTAACCAATAAACAACAAAAACAACGTACAAACCATAAAGCAGTGTATTTAGTGTATACCTAAAATTATTCATCCTCAGCCCGTCTGTGATTCAGAACAAAAATTAAGGTGCCTTATTTCGACGGTCTCCAAAGCTATAAATCTACAAGTATTAACTGTTTGATATATGAAAAATAATAAATTTAAGCATCTTAGTAAGTAGACTTTTAAGACGAAGTTGTTATTAACTTCGAAGACCGCAAGAATTCTCGTCCACAAGGCAGCTATTTCATGTTGATCCTGTTGCGAATAGTTCCCCGCGGGCCCGGCGTAACTTGCAAAATACCTGACAAAACTCAATTTGCGTTCATAGGAGAAATTTTAGGAATTCTTCTGAAATCGAAGGGTTACTGATACCAGTAAAAAATTTGTGTTCGCTAACCCGTTGGATACAAATGTGGAGATTCACGAAGAAGGCCAGCAAGGTCCACTCTTGGTTATTTCCAATTGTATCAGATATAGAAACTTCTCTTGTACTGGCATTCACCTGATGGCAAGTTATACGCTTGCCCATAAGACGGTGCTAGTTAAGATTGTATACATTGCGCTTGTCGCCTTGAGACTCGTTGCCGCAGTAATTTCACTAGCTACAGCATCCTTTAAACTGAAACACAATTGTTTGCACAGTAGGTACTATTTATCGGTTGCAATAGGAGTTGTGGTGGTACCTAGATGATCTTCGGTAACAGACTTACCACCAGTGTATAGATATCAGTAGTGAATAGAATATTTTTTTGTACACCATAGTCACGTGATGTGCAGGTCATTCATGTATTATTATGCGATATGTCAACAACAAGGTGCTTGTGATATTTCTACATCACCACACATTGCGTTGTGATACAAGAACCATAGATTTCCTTTGGCGCAATACCACTTCTAGTGGACACTGGAGCTTTAATATATCACGAATACAGCGAGAATTATACTTCTTTAACTATAATGAAACAGAGAGCATTGATTTTTTCCTTGCAAAGGAGGCGGTAGTTCATGAAAGGTTGGGAATCTTTGCACAAGATAGTTTCTCTTTATGCACAATTTCTGTAGTTGCAGGACTCTTCACTTCTTTTTATAAGTAATGGAATAAATTTAGACTTCAGTTGACGTAAATATGTATTGATTTATGTATTTTCATATACATTAGCTTCATGTGTATTTACACGTAGTAATGTATGTAAATTTTTATAGGCGCAGTCAAATTTAGTTTGTGTTCAAATTTCAACTTTATCACTTCACCTACTACAGCATCTCCCATCTCCTAGATTGATTACCAGAGAATGCCCATTTTTTTAATTATTTTATTGTTTGTTTCCATTCGTGTTGAAGATAAGGGTCTGTTTACTTTCTTTACTATACTTTCTTTATCTATGCTCTATGTTTCCTTCTCCTTCTTTACTCACTTTCGTGCTTTCTATTTTTCTTTAACTCTTGTTTTTACATTTACCTTTTTCCTCTTCCGTGCATCGCTTCTCATTCTAAGTTCGCTGCTTTTAAATATCACTATCACAAATTTACAATTACTCTGGACTGCTTTTGTTCTGTCTTATTACTGTCTCTAGGCATTAAGTCCGCTTATAGTATCGCTTATATTATAATCGCTTATGACCCCAGTTTGTGTTCTCAAAAAGAAATTAAAATAAATTATTAAAAATGTTACCTGACTTTGACGCTGAATATAGTCAAGTGCCACCTTCGAATAATCAGTCACCGAAAAATTGACAGCCTAATTACATATGGTCATAGATCAAACTGAAGACCTTAACGTTGAAAACTTAATATATCTGTTTTGTTTATACTCACGTAAGAGCCGGATAAAAGCTATAACCCGGTCAACGGTATTATGTGGTAAGCCATTACGCTGCTTATCAGCTTGGCTTATCTCGTGCGATGTCACGATTGGTACGTACATACATACCTATTATATATATATAAATATTATATATGTACATAAATAGCATACTTTATGACGCACAAAAACATGTATTAGCATTAGTTTCTATTCAGATGAATTAGGCAGACTTACTAGTTATGTAAATTGTAATTTTTTTTTGGTATTTCTTTACAACTCTTATATGGGTTTTTTACCACGATGATGCTGTACTGATGGAGAAGATTTTAGTCATTTTTTATTATTATATCGGGGCGAACAAGGTGATCTAATAGTAAGTGATACGCTTGCCTATAAAGTGGCGCTAGTTAAATTGGTACATACAGCACCACATTGCGCTCATCGCCTTGAGACGTAGTTCGTCTCGTTACCCCAGTAATTTTACTAGTATACAACACCCTTCAAACCAAAACACTGTAATGTTCCCACAGTACTTACCGTATGAAATAGGAGCTGCGGTAGTACCTACCGCCTGTAAAAGTATCATAAAAAATAAGTATGAATTTGGTATATAATTATTAATACATAGTTGTATCACAAACTAAAAGATACTTTAATGTTGCATTATTTATTGATACTTAACAACAAAATAATTAGGGCGCCATTAAATCGCTAATTAATTAATTATCAGTTAATACGTTTGTAATGTTACATTAAGTGTATAATGTAATGTTTGCCACAAATACTAGGAACGAGTAGGAAGACACAAAAAAATAACATTATAGCTTATATATTTACCAAAGATTATACAAAACTATTAAATAGTAAGAATAATACGATATTAATATCTTTGTGTGTAACAAATCTTCAAAATTATGTTACCAGGGAACATTATATATTAGAATAACTGGAAGATTAGTCATAAAATGTAGCTCTTGAAACTAGTACAGTGATTCTTCCTATAACGCGATTTTGTATTTGGCCAATGAGGAAGTAAGTTCTAGCAGCCGCGTATCGGTGAACGTGGTCTAGGAAGTACCCCTTTCCACAAGGTGGACCGAAGATCTGGTGAAGGTCGCGGGAATCCGCTGGATGTAGATAGAAGGAGAGGGGAAATGAGAGGAGAAATCTTTGGGGCGCTTATCGGCTGGTAAAAACGCGATTGCATACTACGCCGTCTGATTTCCCTCGTATAACACGTGTTTTCCTCATATAACGCGAGAGTTTCCAGCATATTTCTGTGTTGTGAAATTATAATTTTACAGTAATATCGTGTATCCTTTACAGTGGATGATTATCAGCTGATAATGATGAAAACCTGTTATCTTCTACTTTAGCATTTATTTTCTGTTTAGAAATTCTATCATAATATGATCTTCACATAATTGCTTACATCTATATAGTCAAGTAATTTATCATATTTACTAGTGACTCTGTGCTTTATAATACTTAATGCTTTTTTAATTGGATCCCTGTTTCTTTTTTCATATATCTAGCTGTAACTCCTCAGGTGTTGCTTATTATCATGTGCTACTTCTCTCGTCTGTGAACCATCCCTTTTCAGACAGACAACTTTTGCTATTGGGTTACTCAATGCAAATACTGCGACCGCAAACCAGTTCAGTGGCAGTGACCCCGTTTCTGTCCGTCTATCGGCTACAAGTCGTATGTCACGTATGCACGTTGTGTGCGTATACTATCGTCAATGTGCACACTTCCTCCGGAGTGATGTTGATTGAGAAATTAAAAAAAAAAACTTCATTTACTAACATGAAACAGTCGGTTATCTCTTCTGTGATAAAATTATATGGGTCATTATGGGTTATTTGGTGTGAAGATCCTTGTTTTTAGGCAACGAGACGAGTAAGACGTTCATCTGATGCTAAGTTACACGTGATTGTGGGGTTACTAATATACCGTTTAAAAACCCTGGATGAGTATGTGGATATCTACGAAGAAGACCAAGGTCCACTCATGATCATTTCTAATTGTATCTGATATAAAATTTTACTGTTTTTTATGCGATAAGTCGAGCAAGGCGTTCACCTGATGGTAAGTGATACGCTTGCCTATAACGCGGCGTTGGTTAGAATGGTACACACAGCATCACATTGGGCTCATCGCCTTGAGATTGTTTAGTCTCGTTAACCCAGTAAATTCTCTAGCAGCACTTCAAAATGAAATCACCAGTATACTTACGTAAAGTCTAGATTACAGCTGTATACATCTCCCTACGTTTCCTTTTGTTTTAATCATACCAAAGACCAGGCAGTAATCAGGAAATCTGTTATTTAATAAAGTAAAATTCATACAGTATAGCCCTGTATAATGAATCACATTTTTTTTCGGGTGATATAGATTCCTCGGCCACTATTGTGGCCGCGAAGCTTTCGTCAGTCCCAGAGAGGATCCGGATTCCACAAGCTTAAATATATAAATAAAAATATAAGGTAAAGGAGAAAATCCAAGGAATAAAGGAAGAAATGAATCAGTACAATAACACTGTATATATGTAAATATACTTTCATATTGTAAACAAATGATTGTTTGTAAACATGCACTAATGAACGCTGCGCAACGAGATGATTGGTACAGGCACAGCGAAAACTTGATTTATTATTTATGCAACGAAGAGATAAGACGAGCGAGTCCATCACGTGATAGTAAGTGATATGCTTACCCATAACAGCACTGATTTTTTAATGTTTATAGCCACGCGATTTGATACATAGTTTGCTGGTTAAGATGGTATACACAGCACCACATTGCGCTCGTTGCTTTGAGACGTATAAAGTTAGGGGCAAGCTCATGACTTACGAACAGGTGAATGCCTCCTTCGTTTCATTACCTCGTTGAAAACAATAAACTATTTTGGAAAGGTACCAAAAAACAAAATAAAGGTTTATGAAAGACAATGAGAGGACTAAAATAATTTACTTGAAGTTGAAGTAAATTAAGCGCGTTTTTATTAAGACCATTGTACTAATGTTACATAAACTAATTTTTCTTATCTTTTAACAATATATTTAAAGCCCTCTCTTTGGCTTAAGTTTCCGCTTGACGCTTTTAAGCTCGACCTTCGCCGGGGGAAATACTTAAGTGCACTTAGAGACATCTTCATTAAGCACCATCAACTTATCACGATGAACTTACACATACTTTAAATTTATTTTTATTGAATGAATGGTGATTAGTGAACAGTTTATACTGTCGTCTATTTTATATGTAAATATTGACATACTATATCTGATGAGTTGTATATGTTCTCACATTTTTAACTATTTTAGTTAGGAGGCAATGTAAAATATTTTTTTTATATGAACTTCTTTGAAACACCTAAAATTAGGATACGATAAGCGGACTTATTGCCTATGGCCATTCTCTGCCAGTCAACCTAGAAGTTGGGAGATGCTGTAGTAGATGTGTGAAAGTTAGATTTAAAGCTTAAAAAATGGTTGGTACATATACTTATATGGAAAAAAACAATTGAATATAAATATATACACAAATATGAGAAAAATATGTATGATAAAGAAAGCAATTGTAAAAATATAACCTGTCTGCAATGTGATAAACTTCTTTGGATCCAGGTAAAGAGATCGATCATGCTGAAGATGGCAGACGCGTGCGCGGACAGCTCGAAGCAGACTCGCTTTCACGAAATGCACGTTCAGCGACACAACAACGTCAGCATCCTGTACGCGGACATCGTCAACTTCACCCCGCTCTCAGAGCGGCTGAGCGCCTCCGATCTGGTGAAGACCCTCAACGAACTGTTCGGGAGGTTCGATCAGATAGCCCAGGTAAGTTAACTATTAAACTCTTATATGTGTTGGCTACCGGTAAATGTAATATGGACTGACGATCTGATGAAGGTTGCGAGAAACCGCTGGATGTAGACAGCGCAGGACCGATCTGAATCAAAACCTGTGAGGATTATGTCCAGCAGTTTGCGTTTAGAAGTGTAATTGCGGCGATTATTTCTACAGGCGCATTATTGTATTTTTTGCAATTTTCCTGATAATGACATCCAACTGAATTAAAAACGAAACAGTTTTTTTATTCGAATTGGGGCCATAATTAATTTATTCATTTACATAATGAAACATTTACACGAGAGTGTATACAGTACGTCTATATGAAACTTTCCGGCCAGGAACTGTGTGTTGATGCAAATTGACAATGCAGGATGAATTTATTAACACTTTAACATTACACAGGACCCGCTAGTTTCGAAAATACCGCCGAATAATTATTTACTGGCGGTAATTAATTAAACAAATACTTATATATGTATCTGCATATATTTACGTTATGAACCAGCAAAAACCTAGTACCTTTTTTTGGAACAGGCGCCTTATAAAAGAGTGGCCGCAAAGTTTTTTCCTTCCTTTAATCACTTATTTGAAAACATTCCGCTCTTGTAGTTGAAGAGTAGTTATTTAACATAATACTCAGGCCTGGTTTACATTGTTGTTATTGTATTATGTATTATTAATTTATATATACTTAGCAATGTATATTATATATATTTAAAACAATGAATATTTGTCATAGATATAAGTTAAGGGCTATATGTAACCACAGCACAGGCTTGCTTAGTATAGGGCTATCGAAGAATAAAAAGTAAAAAATAACTCTTAGGCTACATTAAGTAAAGTTTGTTCAAAACCCCTGACAAAATATTATAGCAGCAATGCTTGTTTCCTATTATATAAGTAAAACAAAGTATTATAGACAGGCGCGTTTCGACATCTCTAATACAATTGTCACTTAACATCATTTGAAATAGAGGACATTTGTTAAAAAGAAAAAAAAAATTGACACGATGACAAAACGAGCAAGACCTTCACTTGATATAAAGTGATCGCCTTGCCCGTAATAACGTCACGATGCTTAGGATTGTATACACATAATCGCAATGCGCTTCTCGCCTTGAGAGGAAAGGTGTTAAGTCTCCTTACCCCAGTAATTTCACTACCATACAGCAACCTTCAAACCGGAACACAGTAATATTTGCACATTACTATTTGGAGGTAGAAATAAGAGCTGCGGTGGTGACCTACCTAGGCGGTTTCCGTCAAAAGATACCTACCACCATAATGCGCAATGTGTTGCTGTGTATACCATCTTAACCAGCGCGATGTTATGAGCAAGCGTATCACTTACTATTAGGCGAGTCTTGCTACCTCATGTGCTTAGATTGAATAACAAAGAAAATATTAATACATCTTATAAGATACCCACAAGAATGAGCAGTGCATTGTGCTCTTTACTTCAACTTTAACTTAGCTCGCAGTTCCATTAAGATAAGGTTTCACTATGTGATCACTTGGTAGATTTAAAATGAAAAAGCTTCCTTTTATGTTCTAGATTACCTAAGTTCAGTAGTAAATTTGCTAATTAAAAGAAAGTTTAATTATGAACATAATCATACAGATATTAATTAACTCACAGTTTGCTCTTTTGCTGCTGATTTCACAATCGGAAATTGAATTTCCATGACTAATATTTGTATACTTAATCATTTCTATTTTAACTTAATTTGATTTTTTAATGTATGGATAAACTTTTATATTCAGTTAATTTTATTTCGTATTTATTTACTTCTTACTGTGTAGTCCTCACGCTTCTTTTATTTTGTGGTTTACGACGCCTACTGTTGGACAAAGGTTTCATGTATTCTACAGTATATGATCTTGCGCTGCTTGAGTCTGGTGACTCACAGCGACTCTGATTATGTTATCACCTAACGCCACATGAAAGTGGGTGTAAGGGATCCCACACAATACTATATATAACCCAAGTTAACCTCATTTGTTCGTGGTACACCGTGCTAATTAACAAATGAGGTTTTTGCTTCTTACCAACCCGCACTGGGCCAAATCATCCCACTATTGGAGGAGGCCTACGTCCAACTGTTTGTCTATCGGCTGATGTTTGACCATATGAAATTAAAGTGTAGTATTAGCATATGTATATATAAACCGATGCGATACTTCAGCATGAATATTCATTAATTTAAAAGTAGTGAAATATGAAATGATAATTCATCCGATGTTTTATTATAACATCGCGGATTCGAACCCATACACTCGTACGTTGTACGAATTTCATTAATTAATATGACATTTCCACGTGACGCGTTGCGCCGTCACATGATGACGTTTTGCTAGTGGTTTAATTAAAATAATTAGGCGGCAAGTGTTTTTGATGTTAGGTACAGTTATTAATTAATAAACCCTGGTCTGTGTATCGCCGTTCCTCTCACTGTCAATTTTGCGATATATCTATATAGGATCTATATATGGTACATAGATTTTGGACAACTTCCGGTTGATCGACCTGAATCGGAAGTACATAAAATAATATATTTTTTGTCGACGAACACTTTTACTTTAAAAAATTATGTCAAAAATATGCATCATTGAAGTACTTGGTTACGTTTGGTCCCACTTCCAGCTGGTCGGTTATATTTGAAGTTCATATAAATAGTAATTTTTATACGAGTAAAATATATGTATAAGAATAACAAGTGGCCCAAATTCTAAAACTTTGAGTACACACGATTCGGAAACCCGACCACATACCAACAAAATTCCAACGGCTCTGATCTTATCTAAGCGAGATCTGTCTGTATGACAAATTTCAGCAACAGCTCCTACCCCTTGTAGTACTCGAGATTGAAAATTGTTGACGGACGGACATTGTCGTTTAAATAAGGATATCAGAAATATGCATAATTATGGAACTTAGTGCCTTTCGGCACCACTTCCGGTTGGCTGAGCGGAACCGGATATGACTAAGAACAATCTCCGTAGCCACCTCAGTATTAACGCCAAGTTTCATTTTGGTTGGCCTTACTGTTTGGCCAGGACGTGACCACAACGAAATTTGGACATACATACATACACACACACTTGTCTAAATCATAGTCAATACAAAATTGACAATAAGTTAAACAACTACCAGATACACATATTAGGCATTAAAGTAAGAAATGATCTTGGACTAGTCACCAAACACCATATGAAAGGGGGATGTAAAGAGTCCCAAAGAACTCACGAGACCCAAGCCAATCTCACCTGTTTGTGATGAACCCTGGTAATCAACAAATGAAGCTCTGGCTCCCCACCAAAGGTACATGGCCCCAATTCCTTAATTGTTAGGAGAGGCCTATCGTCTACACGTCTATCGGCTGATGATCATTTGGTCTATTGGTAATAAAACAAATATTTCCTTTTCTTAATGTGATGGATGAAGTATTCCATAAAAGAACTTTTGGAACGAAAGGATTGTGATCATCCGTTTTGTTTACTAGGAGAACCAGTGCATGCGGATCAAGATCCTCGGCGACTGTTACTACTGCGTGTCAGGTTTGCCCGTCTCCAGGCCGAACCACGCCTACAACTGCGTCAACATGGGCCTCCAGATGATAGACGCAATAAGGTACGTGAGATGAACCTAGATCAGGTTGGACTCCAATATAAGAAACTGAGAGTAACTGCTACTGGTGGTAAGTTAACCGCAGCTCTTATTTCTACCGTCAATGCAAACATTACTGTTGGATTCTGAATGCTAGTGAAATTACTGAGGTAACGAGACTTAATAAATGTTTCAAAACTACGAGCGCAATGTGGTGTTGTGTCCATCTTAACCAGTGTCATGTTTAAGCGTATCACTTATAATCAAGTGAACACTTTGCTAGTCTTGTCTATTAAAAGAAAATAGGTAGTGGTTATTTTTTTAATACTCGTTCCCCGCAAAATTGGATATGGAATTTTACTATCTCTCATTCTTACTTTACTATTACTTCCTTCTATTTATCTTCTTATGCTTATTGTACTTTTGATCTCCTGTTTCTTTCATATCCTTTCCTTTCTCTTTTTTCTTTTCTGTCATCCTTTATTCCTCTTAATTGCCTCCCTGATAACCGCTCAGTATTCATAGGTAGTGGTTGTAGTTTTTCTTTAACATAGACCGTGATTCCTGGCGTTAATTAATAATGTGGTGACTTTACTAGGCTTCAGTTTTAAGGGAGCCCTAGGCAGTAAGATTAATGGTCTAACGCAGGGGTCGACAACCTTCGGCTCTTTCGATGTGAACCTAAGGCTCTTTGGTTCCACACGCAAATATTATTATATTAAAAAAAAATCATTCTGAATCGATTAACTAGAATTAGTCACCTGTTTTTTCTAAGAAAAACACTACTTATGTATTACATAAATATTATTTATAAAAAATAAATATAAACTATTTCTTAAAAATATATTTTTTGCAAGGAAAAAAATTGTGGTTAAAAACTATGAAATTTTGTTTATTATAACTTTTGACTCTTCCGGCTTAAAGGTTGCCGACACCTGGTGTAACGTGATGGAATATCCTTACATCAGGAGCGGATGACATAATGACTGATTACCAAAAGCTGAGGAATGTTGATGATAAATTAATGTTGTTTAAAACTTGATTTAATGGCAACACTATTTCGTTCTAGTGTGTACTGGAATTATACTCCTCTATATTTACTCGGTAGTCTTCCCACAGATTAAATATCTTGTCGATAAGTCATTAATTACAAGCTTACTGTGTTCTTGTTTCTATATTAAAATGGTTGTCATCATCATTCCCATCATCATGGTCAAAGTTATTTCAGAAAAATAACATCACCATTGTCACCGTCTTCATCAACATCAAGCTTATTACCGTCATAATAAACATCATAAAATTACACATCATAATTTTCAATCAATCATCAGTCATCATGACAATCAACTTCAACATAATTAACATTATTATCTTCATTATCATGGTAACCAAGATCAGCATCACCGTCATTATATATATTTATTCTTCTGCATAACCTGCATCGGGGCGTAAGGGGTCGTTATCATAAAAATTAAGATCATTGTCGTCTTCATCCTCATCATAACCATCATCAACATTACCATCATCATTATCATAAGCACAATCGTCGTCATCACACTGAACTTATACATTTCCTTCTTCGTAACTTGCATCATCTAAAAAGATTTTTAGTGTAAACAATGTTTTTATATTTTCTGCTCTTTTCTGTTATTGTTCAGGGCTTTTTTAACTTTGTTACATAATTTAATACTTATGCTTGTAAACAAAGGTTACTTACGTAAAGTTTAATTCTTTAAGGTTCGTGAGGGAAGCAACAGGGTTCAATGTGGACATGAGGATCGGGATCCATACGGGGAACGTGCTGTGCGGAGTGCTAGGCCTCCGAAAGTGGCAGTTCGACGTGTGGAGCGATGACGTCACACTCGCCAACCACATGGAGTCTGGAGGCATTGCTGGGTAAGTAACCCACTTTACTACACACACGGTTAAACAGATTAAATATAATCTTATATTAAACATATTGATGTTGAACAGTTAAACGCTGTGTCTGTGTAACGCCGTTTCTCTCACTGTCAATTTTGCGATGTATCTATATAGGATCTATACACGGTATATAGATATTGGACAACTTCCGGTTGATCGACTAGAATCGGATGTACATAAAAAAATATATTTTTTGTCGACGAACACTTTTACTTTAATAAATATGTCAAAAATATACATCATTGAGGAACTTGGTTACGTTTGGTCCCACTTCCAATTGGTCGGTTATACTTGAAGTACATATAAATAATAATTTTTATACGAGGAACATATTTGTATAAGAATAGTGTCAAAAATATATATAGTTATGGTACTTAGTAGATTTCGGCACCATTTCGTTGTCCGGCTGAATCGGATATGGATAAGAACAATCTCCGGATCTACCTCAATATTAATGCCAAGTTTAATTTCGATCGGCCTTACTATTTGTCCACGGAGCGACAACAACGAAATTAGTACACACACTTGATTAAATCATAGTCAATGCAAAATTGCCGATATAACTTAATAAATCAATTAAAGTAATATAAGTTAATAAATCAATTGTAAAGATATGAAAGTGGTCCGCATTGTGGGAGCCACTCAGTGTTGCCGCTAATCCCGCGGAATTCTTTCCCACTTCACTCGCTAAAAGCCTTCTGCCTCTTTATATTACTTCTGCACATACCCAAACGTATAACAATTTATTTTAAAGGTTCTTCACATAAATATAGATTATAAATCATTGAAAATATTATGTTTATGTAAGGACCTAATAATACCAGCCGTCAGACAGAAGAGACAAAATTTCATAGTTTTTATAAAGCAACAATTTTTTCTTGCAACCATATTTTTTTAAATAGTTTTTATTTATTGATAAAAAAATATATAATACATAACAAGGGTTTTTCATAGATTTTTTTAAAATAATAATATATGCGTACGGAACCAAAGAGCCTAAGGTTCACATCCAAACAGCCGCAGTGGATCACGAGACGCAGATTGTCGACCCCTGTACTAGGATAAAGTAGAAAGAATCATATAATGATGATAATAATATATCATTAATTCCCATAAAGACTTAAAAAAACAAAACAAAATTAAAAAAAATATACCTATGGAAAAGGAACACCACACATAGGTTATGTAGTCTATAAAGACCACACTCAAATTTTTGGAAAAACCTTAACATATTCATGTGTGAAATATTTGGTCTTAATTGAGATCAAGTTTATTTTAGTCGTTCCTTCATAAAGTTTAACTGAATTTTTCTACCTTTTTTAAACTTTCTTTTCTTTTAACGTTTTCTTTCATTACTACATCACAGTGAAACTTTGGAATGCTCTTCCTCATGATATCCGCGCCTGTCCCTCCTTACCTATCTTTAAGAAGAGAGTTAAAGACTATTATCTTCATCTCTAGTTGCATATTTTATCTTTACCATTATGTATACTTGCTTAATATGTTACTATTACTACACCTACACAAATAATTAAAATAGTATATCCTTCCTGTATGTGTATGCTGTAAGAGAACTCTTTTTAAAGTTAAGCTCGCCTTTGTGAGACTATGTTACTTTTATTAAATAGTATTGTTCTATATATACGTGTAAGTATACATAAAGAATAAATAAGTACATAAATATTTTCCTCCGAAAAAAAAGACGGGTCCTGTGAGTCGTTGTGGGATTTCTTACACTCCTAACATAGTATGTATATTACTATTTTAAACGATACTAGTACATTGAAAGTTTCATCATTGTACTAGAGAATGATTTCACGTTTACATAATTTTAAATTTAATTGAAGGTCACAATTATGAATTAATTTACTGCCAAATTAACTGAACAAATTACTGTTAATTATTGTTACTTTTATTAAATAATTTTGTTATATATATATATATAT